>CM030367.1:36567083-36682083 GCA_017893485.1 Hemerocallis citrina
ATAGTGCACGTTTTGTGCATGTTTTGGGGCATATAAGCCCTTATACGCGATTTTACTTATATGAAACATGATGTATGAGCTAGTATGCTATAATTGGATATTATGAGATTTAATTAGAGGAAATAAATGATTTTGGCCCCTTTTCTTGGAAACCCGCATGCGTGGTGTATGTTTGTGTACATATATATATATCATGATATTGACTCGGGATGTGACAATTGATGAAATTAGTAAGTGGGTATATGTTTACATTATAATTAGGTTTGAAGTGAATTAATGGATAATAATTGATATTATAATGTGATGAAGTATACATTTTGATACTTTTACGATATGGAATAACATAATGTAGTTCTTTTATTACTATTATAATCTTGGCGCATTAATAATATGCATTGATATGATATGATGAGCTTATGTGTTGGATGACAGGGTGTATGCATAATGTGGTTTAATAATTTGATGATTAATATCGTGGACACTGGATATGCATTAAATGGTAAGATAAAAGATAAGATGGTACGTGTTAATAAAATGTGTTATTAATTCAAGTGATTAAAGTCAAGGTGGTGGCAATTATTGAATTCATAAGTGAAATGCGTGTGTTGATAAAGTAAGATGGAAAGATGAAATGATTAATGCTAATAACAGATGATTTGTTGACCAGTACCTACAGCAATCCTGGGGGTTTGGGCTAGACCTCCTAATACCCAAGGACCGGCTTGGGGTGCGGTGTTTTTCCCTCCTGGCTTCGGCTGGGAGGAAGTACCAGTATATCTGGGGTGCGGTGTTTTTCGCCCAAGCTATCGGCTTGAGGCCCGGTTTCCCTCGATGACAGCTGTCGCGAGGAAGTACCCAGTTTATCTGGGGTGCGGTGTTTTTCCCTCCTGGCTATCGGCTGGGAGGAAGTACCCAGTTTACTTGGGGTGCGGTGTTTTTCCCTCGATGACAGACGTCGCGAGGAAAGTACCCAGTTTATCTGGGGTGCGGTGTTCCCTCGCTAGTTCGGCTAAGAGGAAGACGTAGCCTCGGACGAGTAAGACTCTGTGTGAGCATCGGTCCGCATGTTTTACTGGGCTGTCGGCTTTCAGTATATTGGGATATTGTGGCTCACTGGTCGACAAACTAATAAAATAACTAAGTGTAAATAAAATGTGAAAGTGAAGAAAGTGGAACGTGAATTGTGAATGTGAAGGAAAGTGGTTGTGAATGAAATGAATATGAAGGAATATAAGTTATGAATTTGTGTATGAAAAGAAGTGAAAAATGCAGCATGTGGTTAATTTAAATAAAAAGTAAAAGAGACATGTGTTATTATGAACAATATGAAGTATGTATTATGTAAATGATTATTAAAGTAAAGTACAGTATGATATGAGTTGTTACACCTTGAATTGTGTCAAGGAACTACCTGCCCGCTATTTCTGTGGAAATGGTGGGAACTACCTGCCTTGGCATAATTCGCAGGGTGAGTTGGCATGATAGTAGTAATGATTAATGGAAATGAAGAACTAAGTGAAGATGAAAAGTAATTGAAGTGAATTTATAACCAAGCTATCGGCTTGAGATGTGATGTGATATTACCCAGACTATGTGTTTGGGTGCGGTGATTATTACCCAAGCTATCGGCTTTGGGTGTGATATATTATTGCCCAAACTATGTTTGGGATATGGAGTATAAATTGATGAGAATGAAAGAGAAATTAATGGTACTTGAGATATAAGTAAAAATGAAAGTAAGTTTAATTCTCAGTAAGATTGAGTAGTAACTAAGTGGTATAATGAGATGTGAATGAGCTATAAAACATGCTTTTGATGCAATGTGAATAAGCATTCTAATTAGTGATGTGTTAATGATGTGATGAAATGCGAGTAAATTGCAATGGGCAATGAGATGTTATATTTGCATTATAAAACATGAATAAATGTGGTATTATGAGAATAGAAGCATTTGTAAGAAGTGATACTTGATAGGGCATAATAAAATAAATACCCGTATTATGAGATTGGTTATGAAAATGGTTATTAAGAGAGTATGTTGTATTATGAGTAGTATTCATATAAATGGTTATTAATGAAAGGAGTAATAATATCATGTAGTTATATTCATATAATGCTATTATGACGATACTTGTGGAAGAAGGAATATTTGGGTTAGAGAATTTATATTGAAAAGTAATGGATTGTATGTGTATTCGTGCTATGCAGATGTAAAATAAGAATATATATATATATATACGAGGTTGAGGTGAAGTATATTATGAAATGTGGGAAGTTGTGGATAATTAAATAGTTGAATGCAGGATTGGCAAAGTATTTGATATATCAGCGTATTGATGATGTTGTTGTGTTCAGGATTCAGATAGCATTATCTTAACTTGGTGTTTGTAAGTTTAAATTATTTTCTTTATACTATTTTAATTTGTTATTAGATTAATAACTATACTCACACCAGAAATGGCTAACCCCTTAGTGTTTGGGGGGTTAGGGGAGTCTGAGGACTACCCTAGATCCCCTACTGTTGCAGGTTCTCATCAGTGCAGAGGTGAGGCGTGGATTGGTAGGATAAAGTTTTATTTTAAAAATTTCTACTAATTAGTTATGTGAATAGTAAAATTTATGATCTAAATTGTATTATGGATGTATGAGCATGTTTATGATAATGATGAGTATAGTGTGGGGTGGTGTGGTATGTTTGTGACCCGTACCCACCTCGTTGTGGAGTACTGGGCTCTGTAGTAGGTTTTACAAGGATTTTTCTAAAATTCTACCTCGTTTTTCAAAGAAATTTATAGTTTTTATTTGATATTTAATAATCCGTTATGAGATTGGCCTCCAGAGCATTATATTATATTGCCTGTATGTTTCTGCTCATTTTGGCCTGGGGAGCCCGTGAAATTATTGTGTATATTGTGAGCTACGGAATTTTGAGCAGAATTCCGTAAGCTTTTTGTGTTTCGGGGCAAAATTTACAGGGGAAACTCTGCCAAAATTTTCCCTGAAATATAACTTTCTTAGTTTATGTTTAAAGTGATATAGAAATTGAAAGATTTGATTTTCGAGGTTTAGTTTTCAAAAATTTTTTTTTGGGGTGTTACAGTTTGGTATCAGAGCTTAGGTTAACTAGGAATTTGTTAATCCTAGTGATCTTGCCATGTGATTATGGGTTCATTATGGCTTAGTCGGAGATAGAGAGTGTATTTTATGTGGGTGTTTTGTTAAATATAGATTATATCATGCAAAGGAGCGATCCTCACTAGACTTTTTCTGACCCTGAGTCAGCATTACCTTTCATGACCCTGCATATGGGTTGACCTTGGTAGAAATCCCAGTGTGAATTTGTGTTCTATTGGATTATTCTATTATACTGATTGTTGTGTGCCGTAAGGGGCTATTCCCTGGAGATCTTGTGTAGGTCCTATGGGCGTATGTCCTATAGGTATATGCTTTATAGACTGAGGAGTGATGTGTGGTTATGGTTTTATCCCATATTTGGGGGAGATTGATTGGTTGTGAAGGGTTATGCAGGTCATATGCATAGTTGGGGTATGATGCAGGGAGGATTTGGGTGAGACAGCTCGATGAAACCCAGTTTTTGATTGTATGTAATGCTTTGGACGATGAAATTATGCCTGTTGGGTTCGGTGGAAATATCTAAGGCGAAGAGTGAGATTGTTGATGTGGTTTGCAAAGTTTCTGGTATATTTGAAGAGGTTTTTGGTCCCCCGCCATGGTGAACTCTGGAGTTCAAGGTTGATTTGATATTTGGTATGACTCCTATTTCTAAATCAGCCTGTGCTCTAGCACTTTAGGAATAAGGAGAGATGAAAGAGAATTTGAGGTGATGCTTTTGGAAAGGATTATCAGTTGAAGTGATACGCCGTAGGGCGCTCGGCAGTATTGTAACAAAGAAGGTAGTTCACCGAGAAGGTGTACTAAGTAAGGTAATTATTAAGTATTTATTGTTGAGAATAGATAATTGGTTGGATTAGTTGCGGGGAGTGTCATTAATCTCCCGATTAGAGTTGCACACCGAGTACTATCAGATAATCCCTAGAGAGGGAAGTATCCCAGGGATTGTTTTTCGTACTCGGTCTGAATTGTATAAGTTTTCTGTAATGTCTTCTGGGCTGGTGAACGTCCTTGCAGTTTTCATGAATTGGGCGAATTGGACCTTTCACCCTTATATTAACAGGGTGTGATTGTAATTGTAGATGATATTTGGTGTACTTTCGCAGTATGGAGGGGCAGAGATGGCACCTCAGAACTGAGTTGTAGACTCGTTGGGACTAGAAGCGGTATGAAAAGTCTGTAGATTGTCATTTTTGGGGGCGAGAAGTGTAAATTTTGGGATACATTGTGTCTATTGAAAGCGTATTGTGGATCCGAAGAAAATTTCAAAAGGTGAAAAGACGGGAAATAACCCTCGGATGTGTTAGAAATTCAGAGTTTCCTGGTTCTAACTGACTATTATCGGAGGTTCATTCCTCAATTTTCTATTATTGTGGTACCGATGACTCATTTTAGCATAAAGAATGAGCCGTTGGTATGACCTGAACAGCGTGGAAAGACCTTTTCAAGAGTTAAAGGAAGAATTAGGAAGAATTAACGATAGCTTGTGTTTTGATTACTCCGAAAAGGGAGTGTCTCTCCGAGTAGATGCGGGTGTATGTGGTACAGGATCAGGTGCAGTTTGATGCATGAAGGAAAGCTTGTGGCTTGTATATTGATGCAGTTGTGGTTATACGAGGTGCGTGAATTACGCAGATTTGAAATTAGTGATAGTAGGGCACGTATTGAAGGTGTTGAGAAAGTAGTTTTTCAGAAAATAGTTTTAGCTTTTTCTGTGATCGTAAGAATTTGAACACTCGTTCTTGCAAATGATTTTAGCAGGAGGCAACAAACGTGGCTTGAGTACCTTGGTAGCTCGGTATGGAAATAAAATACCACCCGGGGAAGAAATAAGGTGATGAATGCTATAAAGGGAAGGAAGGTTTTAGTCATAATGACGTCCCAGGAGTGGACGGTGTTAAATTCGTTAGATCCATTTGATTTTATTTCAGTAGTAGAGGTTGATCCGACCTTATATATCGGTAGTTTATTAATACAGTTGCCGGACGGGGGAGACCGAGGACCGCTCAGAGTGCAAGCCCCTCCGTGCCGCAAGGCAGGACGGGCGAGTGGAGTAGGTGGTCCAAACATTTTGCCGCGGGACACGGGTATCGGGCACAGGCAACACGACGGCGCCTCGGGACCGCGAACGATCTTCGGAGCAACACTGGCTGAAGGGACCACACTACCGACGGTTGGCTGCACAAGGGCAGGGAGCCCGCCGGGACATGCGAATCAGAAACCACTCACGCACCGACACGGCCACCGCCGAGCACGCACTCGCACGCCCCCCGCCGCTGGAGTCCTGAACCGACGAACGGTTCTGCCAAGCAGCAAGCCGGCGGATCAGCTAGAAGCGCGCATCGGGGCTCCGCCGAGCACGAAAATTCTCTCCGACAGTGTTCCCAAACGTGGCAACGAGAATAGGCCACAAAAAAGTTTCGGTGGGAAAATCAGCCCGAATGGGACAGGCGGCGTTGCACATCGCGGCGCAATGGCGTTGCAAACAGTGTGCACACATCCATTTTGTGTTGCCGATAATCGATGTTCCAACTTCATCCTCTACCCATCCGAACATGAATCGCCCACAAAAATTTCCCCATGCACAATTCGGCGGCGACGCACGTTGCACCGCCCCGACTGAGTCGACATCACACAACCAGGGCGGTGAAACGGCGTTGCACGTCCAATTTTTCTTGCCCACGATGCTCCAGCATCACCACATACCAACATATGCCCAACCGAACAGGAACAGCCCACAAAAAAATTTCGGCTAAAAAATCAGCTGTGCACTGCCTGTTCGGTGCACATCAGCAGCATCGGGACGTCGGGTCGGTGCAACGGCGTTGCACATCATCAATTTCTCGCCAACATTGGGCGGATAGCATATGTTCAGGGGGCCGAACACTATCCGCCCATGGAAAATTGGCTAGATGAAAAAATTCCCACCTAGTCTGTGCCTAGGCACTACCTCACCCCCTAATATAGATTCGCAAATTTTGGGCTAATTTGACCCCCAAGGTCCAAAGTGACTCTGGAGTCCCCTCTTTTTTTTTTGGACCCCTCAACCTCGAAGGAGCAAATGTAGACCCCCAAATTTTGGGTCGAGGTATAACTAGGCATTTGTGTGGGAACTGTCGAGATAGATTTTCATTTTCGCCCGCGAAACGGAAAAAGGCCTAGATGACCGTGGTACGCCTAGGACGGACGGTGCGCCGACATAGGCCGTTCTTGGGACGTTCTAGGCCGGACTGCGCAAACTGAAAAATTTTCGTGGGACAAATTTTCACTATTGCTATGTTTCCACATTTAAGGAGGAATAGTCGAGATACAATTTTGATTCCATGCACCGAATGCGAAAACGGTGCGCCGAAGGCGCGCGCGCGACGCGACGACATAGGCCGTTTTTGGGACGTTCTAGGCCGGACTGCGCAATCGGCAAATTTTCGTAGGGACAAATTTTCACCGTTGCTATGTTTCCACATTTAAGGAGGAATAGTCGAGACAGAATTTTGATTCCATGCACCGAATGGGAAAACGGTGTCCCAACGGCGCGCGCGCGCGACGTGACGACATAGGCCGTTTTTGGGACGTTCTAGGCCGGACGGCGCAAACGGAAAATTTTCGTGGGACAAATTTTCACCGTTGCTATGTTTCCACATTTAAGGAGGAATAGTTGAGATAGAATTTTGATTCCATGCACCGAATGCGAAAACGGTGTGCTGACGGCCCGCGCGCGACGCGACGACGTAGGCCGTTCTTGGGACGCCTAGGCCGGACGGCGCAAACGGAAAATTTTCGTGGGACAAATTTTCACCGTTGCTTTGTTTCCACATTTAAGGAGGAATAGTCGAGATAGAATTTTGATTCCATGCACCGAATGCGAAAACGGTGGCCCGACGGCGTGAGCGCGACGCGACGACATAGGCCGTTTTTGGGACGTTCTAGGCCGGACTGCGCAAATGGAAAATTTTCATGGGGCAAATTTTCATCGTTGCTATGTTTCCACATTTAAGGAGGAATAGTCGAGATACAATTTTGATTCCATGCACCGAATGCGAAAACGGTGTGCCGACGGCGCGCGCGCGACGCGACGACATAGGCCGTTTTTGGGACGTTCTCGGCCGGACGGCGCAAACGGAAAATTTTCGTGAAACTCACAAATTCATCATCAAAATGATTATATGAAGAAAACTTCTTAAATCAACAAAAATTCAAATCTATATAATGTACTCATAAAATTCTAGAATTCAAATAAAATATTAAATCCATTAAATAACAGAAAACCATATTTTGAAGTCGTAGAATATCACAAAACATCAATTCCTTCGAAAACTATGAATCTCTCTCTTTATAAAGTCATAGGAATATAATTTAAATTCCATTATAAACAAAATATAACTTTCTGTAAAATACAGAAACCTGTAGTAAAACATCATCTAAATAGTAGATCAATAATCCATAATATCGAGAAAATAACCGTTTAAAGAAACGAAGAAAAACTCAATAAAACGACTCAAAATAGCAAGTGCAGTCAACTGCCCAAATAGTGCAAAATAACGGCAGTCGACTGCGCTATTTGAAATTCTCAAAAAATAACACAGCGGTCGACTGCTAGCTGTTAAACAGCCAACTTAGAAAAATCGTGCATGTTTCGACTAATACGTCGATTAAACTTTGTCAAATCAAAATTAAACTTCCTGAAATGCTAAAGTATGACTTGTACAACATATATGAGTTTATAAAAAAATCAAAAACACATCAAGATCTCAAAGAAGTGATTTTTCACAAAAATTCTTCAAAACAGCCACTATATATGTGTGTGTGTTCAAATAAGGATTTAAGCATTAGTTTGAGTGTCAGAATACATCAATTAGGAATAATAAAATGTTTAAACTCAACTCAGAATCAAAACAACTGAAATCCAATCAAAACCCCATCAAAATTCACAAAATCCTAAAAAAAAGTCGATATGAATGTGAATATGTATATGTGTGTATTTGTGCATTAGTTAAGCATCAAGAATACATTATATATATATATATAGTATAAAGTTCAAAACCATCTCAGTACTAAAACAATTCACGTTAAATCAAGATTTCACAAAAACACCAAAAACCCAATTTCGGTCAGCATACAAATCAGACCCGAAACTCAAAACTCCTCTTTTTACTCAAAACTTGATCTTTTTAATTCAAAGCTCTTCTTGTAATTCATTTAACTCATATGCAATCACTCACCATAGTTTACTCATGAATGTAAGCAATTATGACATGTTTTTAATCAAGTTCTTATTCATATAAAATCCAAACAGAGCATATCCATACAAATACATAGCAAAGGTCCACTTTTACTCAATTTCATGAATACTCATATCATACAACTCATTATAATGAATCAAAACACCAAGTATATGAAGGAAAACATCCTACTCGTGAGTTCTATTAGGTTCTTTAACAATCTCAAATCATTTATATGAAGTTTTAATCATCAAAGCATAGGTTTCATGAAAAGATTCAATTTTTAGTTCATCTATTCCTCAAAATTCATATGTCTTCATACCAATCCCTAATATGCTTTCTAATAGGCAATTCATCACATACAACATGCTTAGAACAAAAGAAAATCAAACATATGTCACTCACCTTATTGAAGAATTAACCGAAGATAATAAAGAAAATAAGAAAATCCGTCCTTTCGAAAGAAAACCAAGATCCTCGCTTTGAAACTCCAAGGAAATAATAATAATGAAAACCCTTTGTGTTGTCAGCAAAGAGACGGCTGCACCTTACCTTTAATAGGCCGGAAATCAAGGAATCTAGGGTTTGTGAATAGATTTGCAAATTACCTCTTTTAAATATATCTTTACATAGATAGATCCTTATACTTGGAAATTAGATAAAATCAATTCAATTTGTATTTAAAAACAAAACCAACCCTCCAAATCTGGTAGGCACTGTTGTAAAACTCAGAAAAACGAAATTGTACTTTTTGCCCTATAAGTGGCAATTTTGCAAAAAGACCATTCTTTATCAAAACATGCAAAATAACCCAAATTTATTAAAACTAAAAGTAAACTCTTTACCTCTGAGTTGACTAGGCATCATGCCCATCTCAAAAATCTGAAAATCTAGGAGTTTTCACTCCAAGTGATAATTTTGCACAAAAGTCACTTTTTTTTAATATTTGCAAATAGGTCAAATTTATTATCCGAAAAATCCATAAAAAATCACAAATAATATATAATAATAATTAATGGGTTTCCCCAAAGTAATTTCTGACTTTGAACTTCCCAAGAAACTATTTGCATGTATTTTGCACGTGTAAAAAGGTAAATGTTAGAAAAATGTTTATTAATCACAAAAAATCATTTTAATTCATTTATTAATCTCAAAATCATTCTTTAAAAATCTGGGGTATTACATCACTTCCTCATGAGAATAGTTTTGTCCTCAGAACTACTACTAATAGGGTCCAAACAAAATAAGCATAAGAAAGTGAAATCTCATAGATGGAAACATAGTTTAAGAAATACAATTACGCAAGAGAATATAATCTAACCAAAGAAATACAACTCAACTCAAGGAGTACAATCATACAAAAAGCTCAGAAAAATCGTTCTGCATGCGATCCTTCGGCTCCCAAGTAGCCTCCTCGAATTACTGGTTCCTCCACAACACCTTGACCATAGGTATCACCTTGCTCCTCAAAACCTTCTCCCTACGATCAACAATCTCTACAGGATGCTCCTTGTAACTCAAGTTGACCTGTAGGCCTTTAGGAACTTCTACCAACTGATGACTCTGATCTGGCACATACTTCCTCAACATCGACACATGGAACACATCATGCACCCGTGCCAATTCCTCCGGAAGCTCCAACCTATATGCCGTTTTACCAATCCGCCTAAAAATCCTGTATGGCCCAATATACCTTGGTGCCAACTTGCCTCCCTTACCAAACCTGATCACTCCTTTGGTCGAAGATACCTTGAGGAAAACTGCATCCCCAACCTCAAACTCCAAGTCTTTTTCGCCGAGTGTCTGCATAACTTTTCTGCCGACTCTGAGCCTCGACCAACCTCATACGAATTAACTCAATCTTTTCCGATGTCTGCTGCACAATCTCTGGCCCAAACATCTGCCTCTCACCAACCTCATACCCACAAACAGGTGTCCTGCACTTCCTTCCATACAGAGCTTCATACGGAGCCATCCCGATACTCGCTTGGTAACTATTGTTATAAGCAAACTCAAGCAATGCCAAGTACCTCTCTCAACTACCATCGAAATCCATAACACAAGCCTTCAGCATATCCTCTAATACACGATTCACCCTTCCAGTCTGACCATCGGTCTGTGGATGAAAAGCAGTACTGAAATCGGTCCTGGTACCCAAAGCTGCTTGCAAACTCTTACAAAACCTTGAAGTGAACCTCGTATCCCTGTCAGACACAATCGTCACAGGAACTCCATGAAGCTTCACAATCTCATCAATGTACAGCTCTGCCAATTTCTCCAACAACCAAGTAATCTTCATAGAAAGAAGTAAGTTGACTTAGTCAAACGATCAACAATAACCCAAATCGAGTCATTACCCTTCGGACTCCTCGGCAACCCTGTGATGAAATCCATGCTGATATTCTCCCACTTCCATTCTGGAATGGGCAAAGGCTGCAACAAACCTCCGGGGTCTCTGATTCTTTTGCTTTAATGTGCTGACAAGTCAGACACCATGCCACAAAATCTGCCACATCCCTCTTCATACCAAGCCACCAAAAGTGTTGTTTGATGTCCTTGTACATCTTTATACCTCTAGGATGTACTGACAACAAAGTACTGTGTGCTTCCTGCAAGATACTCTCCCTTAAATCTGTATTCTCCGGAACACACAACCTTTCATCCATCCATAGAACTTCATCTTGGACACAGAACTCTGAAAACTTGCCATCGGAAACCTGCTGCAACATCTTCTGAATCTCTGCATCTGATTTTTAACCCTCCACAATCTTCTCTCTCAAAGTAGGCTGCAACCTCAACTGAGCCAAAGACACTTCCAAACCCTGCAGTACCACCTCAATACCTGCCTGATCAAACTCTGCTGCCAACTCACTCTGAGTAGTGATCAAACTCGACAAACTGCTCTTCTGACTAAGCCCATCGGCTACCGCATTCGCCTTGCCCTGGATGATACTTGATCTCAGGAAGAATGTCTTTCAGTACTTCCAACCACCTTCTCTGCCAAAGATTTAGTTCTTTTTGCTGATAAATGTTGATCTTCTCACCATATACATAATGCCTCCACTGCTTCAAAACAAAGATAATAGCTGCTAACTCCAAATCATGCGTCGGATAATTCTTCTGATGCGGACGCAACTGCCTCGAACCATAGGCAATAACCTTGCCTTCCTACATCAAGACACACCCCAAACCTCTGAGAGATGCATCACCAAAGATGTCATAATCCTTCCCAGCTTATGGCAAAGCTATGCTAGGCGCAGTCATCAACCTCTCCTTTAGTTCAAGGAAACTCACCTCACACTTATCAATCCATGTGAATGCCACATTCTTCCGAGTTAACCCTATCAAAGGAACTGCAATCTGTGCATAGGCCCGAATGAATCTCCTGTAGTACCTAGCCAAACCCAAGAAACTTCTGACTTCTTTCACTGACGTTGGCCTGGGCCAATCCTTCACTGCTTCAACCTTCTGAGGATCAGTGGCCACTCCCTTCTTAGAAAGGATATAACCAAGGAAAGCTACCTCAAACTTCCAAAACCCACACTTCGACAGCTTGGCATACAAGTTATGCTCCTGTAACTTCTTCAATACCACTGTCAAGTGCATATAATGCTCTTTCCTCCGACTTCGAATATACCAAAATATCATCAATGAAAACCACCACGAAGGAATCAATAAATGGCCGCAAGATTCGATTCATCATATCCATGTACTACCGACGCATTCGTCAATCCGAATGGCATTACCAAAAACTCATAGAGTCCATTATGAATCCTGAAAGCTGTTTTACTCACATCTTCCTCCTTGACTCGAACTTGATGATACCCTGATCTGAAATCAATCTTCGAAAACACAGCTGCTCCCCGAAGCCTATCAAACAGATCATCAATCCATGGAAGTTGATACTTGTTCTGAATAGTTACCTTATTCAACTCCTAATAGTCAATGCACATCCTCATTGACCCATCCTTCTTCTTCACCAACAACACTGGTTCACCCCACGGTGAAGAACTTGGCCTGATAAAACCCTTAGCAATTCCTCAATCTGCTTCTTAACTTCATCCTTCTCTACAGGTGTCATCCTGTATGGAGCCTTATAAATCGGAGCACTCCCCGGCTGAGCATTAATACAAAACTCCACATCTTGCTGCAGCAGCAATCCCGGTAAATCTTCCAAGAACACTGTAGGAAAATCCCTGACAATTGGAATGCCTCTAACTTCATCTGGAATCATCAACTTATATACCATTGTAACCACCCTTGGGTCCTTCCTCTTCCCTTGAAAATCACCATGGAACCACCTGATGCTTTCACCAACACCTCTTTTTTCTTGCATTCAATTGTGGTATCATATATTGCCACCCAATCAATGCCCACAATCACATCCACACCTAGAACTTGCAGCTCAATAAGATCAATGCCAAATAATCCCCCACCAATCTTGATATCACAACCCTTGTAATATCGGTCAGTAATTAATTCTTCTCCTGACTGCATTGCCACCGACAAGACTCTACCTGGAAACAACTTAGGTTCCACACCTAAGACTTTTATAAAATTGGGCGACACAAATGTATGCGAAGAACCAGTATGAAATAAAACTTTTGTTTTTTTTAACCAAAAGAATTCCTGTTATATGAAAAATGATACTCAAATCTCCAATTTATTCTCAAACAAAGTTTTACTTAATAAAATGAAAAAAAATAATTAAAATTCTTGCATACCCTGGATCACATCTTCTGAGTTACCCCCATCCTCCTCAGTTAATACGAACACTCGCCCTTGCCTTTGAAATTTGCCCCCATCTGAACCTTCCTTCCTCAACCGTGGACATAAAATCTTAGTATGCCCCACTTGCCCACACTGAAAAGAAGTGTGCTTCACCAGTTTAGGACATGCTGACTTGAAGTGACCTACCTCCTTACAGTAGTAACAAGCCACCTCTTGAGTGGCAGGTACCCTCTGCACTGGCCTACTGAACTTGCCCTGCTTCACTGGAAACTTCTTCCCACTCTGATTAGCTGCTGGCCTCTTACTCCTGTTCCAGGTTTCTTGCTTATTCTGGAACTGGTCTATATCATCTTCTGTCATCGCTGCTCTCCTGACCAGCTTATCAAACCTCCTGATGCTCAAAGGAATCATCCTCGACCTCAAATTGGCCTCAAGCCCTGCTCGAATTTCTTGGCCTTCTTCGCTTCATCAACATTCAGCTCCGGTGCATACCTTGACAGCTTGCTGAATTTAGTCTCATATTCGTGCACTGTCATATTGCCTTGCTGCAGATTCAAGAATTCCATTGTCTTCTTCTCCTGAATATCCAGAGAAAAGAAATGATCCCTGAATTCATCCATAAAAGCTTCCCAAGTCACTTGCTGATCTCCAAAAGTCCTCTTCACTGACTGCCACCAGACGCCAGCATCCTTCTCTAACTGCATAGTAGCCAATTTCACCTTATTGACTGTTGGGGTTTCTAGAACTTCGAAGACCATCTCCATCTGTCTAATCCAATCATCAGTCTCATTTGGATCATATTTCTCCTCAAACACTGGTGGCTTCATCCGCTTGAAGGACTCAACCTGCTTGGTCGGATCAGCATTAACAAACACTGGTCCAGTCTCTTGATACTGATTTTGATTATGTGCTATTTTAGCTGCCATGAATGCATTCAAGGTCTGATACACCCTGGCAATCTCAGCCTCAAGATCAAGTCCAGCCCCATGGGAACTTCCAGCCCCATCACCATTACCACCTTTCCTGGTCCTGGGTCCTGCCATTATATTGAGTATTGCAAAATGAGGGTAAAGTTAGAGCATCACAATACAATTCATATTCACATCAATACCACATGGCAAAACCTCAACCATACCCCAAACCCAACCATCATGTTCTAACTCTATGTGATACTCACACTCTAATGTCCACACCTAGGTCACAACATCATTTTATCATAGACATCCAAATCCCAACGCTATAGGTACCTACCGGTAAAATATGAGGCTAGAGATAACCCTAAATCCCAAAACTACAAGGGTCATCCATAACGGTATGAGTGACATAAAATAAATGCAATATAAATAAAACATAAGGTATAGAGTCATAAACAACATGTATCAACAGTTTTAACGAAAAGAATATGAAATAAAAATAAATAAACCATGAAAATATCAAGTGAAACTAGACTAAGTGTCAAGTGTAGAAAAATAAGAAACATGCATAAAACCAAGTCAAGAAATACCAATACTATATGCTGACTCTCTAATGCATACTTGTCGGATTCTATGCATCCCACTCAATGTAGGTCCTGTGCAAGCCCATAATGTTCTCCACTTGATAGCGTTTAATCCCTCGTTATGCAACTAATCCTACTATGATGACTACTACCAGATTTAGACATTCTGTAAGTATCGGTTCTCGCCCTTGGAATACTGGAGGCCAATCCCACTCTGCAGATCATTTTGTGGCTCTTACGTCCATCGTCCCAGAAAACTGGGGATTGCCTCACTCCGCAGGTCATCCTGGACCCAAATTGCACAAACATCCTATGAGCGTCGCTCTCGTCCTCGAAAAACAAGAGATCAATCCCACTACGTGGGTCACTCTGTGGCCCTTACGTCCATTGTCCGGGAATACTGGGGAATATCACACTCCTTGGATCATCCTGGAGTCCATAACCCACGTTTTCTCTCATTTCATCATCTCACCTCTAGTGCATGTCCTTATCTTTAGTTAATTAGTTATTTAATAGATTGCGAATCTTTTAGAGTTGGTGTACCCTACCGGACTTAACTCAACTGAACAACAACCAAAATCTCAACCGCCGGTAGTTAGGGCCCCACTCAAACTCTAAAGACTCATAGCTCAACCATCAATACCAAAACTTTCAATAAAACTGAAAAATCCATCATCAAAACGATTATATGAAGAAAACTTCTTTAATCAACAAAATTTCAAATCTATATAATGTACTCATAAAATTTCAGAATTCAAATAAAATATTAAATCCATTAAATAACAGAAAACCATATTTTGAAGTTGTAGAATATCACAAAACATCAATTCCTTCGAAAACAACGAATATCTCTCGTTATAAAGTCATAGGAATGTAATTTAAATTCCATTATAAACAAAATATAACTTTCTGTAAAATACTTAAATCAGTAGTAAAACATCATCTAAACTGTAGATCAATAATCCATAATATCGAGAAAATAACTGTTTAAATAAACAAAGAAAAACTCAACAAAATGACTCAAAACAGTAAGTACGGTCGACTTCCCAAATAGGCAAAATAACGGCAGTCGACTGCCCAATTTGAAATTCTAAAAAAATAACACAGCGGTCGACCACTAGTTGTTAAACAGCCAGCTTAAAAAATTCGTGCATGTTTCGACTGATACGTCGATTAAACTTTGTGAAATCAAAATTAAACTTCCTGATATGCTAAAGTATGACTTGTACAACTATATGAGTTTATAAAAAAAATAAAAAACACATCAAGATATCAAAGAAGTGATTTTTCACAAAAATTCTTCAAAACAGCCACTATATATATGTGTGTGTTCAAATGAGGATTTAAGCATTAGTTTGAGTGTCAAAATACATCAATTAAGAGTAATAAAATGTTTAAACTCATCCCAGAATCAAAACAACTAAAATCCAATCGAAACCCATTCAAAATTCACAAAATCTTCAAAAAAAGTAGATATGAATGTGGATATGTATATGTGGGTATTTGTGCATTTTTTAAGCATCAATAATCCATTATATATATATAGTATAAAGTTCAAAACCATCTCAGTACTAAAAGAACTCAAGTTAAATCAAGATTTCACAAAAACACCAGAAACCCTATTTCGGTCAGCATACAAATCAGACCCCGAAACTCAAAACTCCTCTTTTTACTCAAAACTTGATCTTTTTAATTCAAAGCTCTTCTTGTAATTCATTTAACTCATATGCAATCACTCACCATAGTTTACTCATGAATATAAGCAATTATAACATGTTTTAAATCAAGTTCTTATTCATATAAAATCCAAACAGAGCATATCCATACAAATACATAGCAAAGGTCCACTTTTACTCAATTTCATGAATACTCATATCATACAACTCATTATAATGAATCAAAACACCAAGTATATGAAGGAAAACATCCTACTCGTGAGTTCTATTAGGTTCTTTAACAATCTCAAATCATTTATATGAAGTTTTAATCATCAAAGCATAGGTCTCATGAAAAGATTCAATTTTTAGTTCATCTATTCATCAAAATTCATATGTCTTCATACCAATCCCTAATATGCTTTCTAATAGGCAATTCATCACATACAACATGCTTAGAATAAAAGAAAATCAAACATATGTCACTCACCTTATTGAAGAATCAACCGAAGATAATAAAGAAAATAAGAAAATCCGTACTTTCGAAAGAAAACCAAGATCCTCGCTTTGAAACTCCAAGGAAATAATAATAATGAAAACCCTTTGTGTTGTGCAGCAAAGAGACGACTGCACCTTACCTTCAATAGGCCGGAAATCAGGGTATCTAGGGTTTGTGAATAGATTTGCAAATTACCTCTTTTAAATATATCTTTACATATATAGATCTCTATACTTGGAAATTAGATAAAATCAATTCAATTTGTATTTAAAAACAAAACCAACCCTCCAAATCTGGTAGGCACTGTTGTAAAATTCAGAAAAACGAAATTGTACTTTTTGCCTTATAAGTGGCAATTTTGCAAAAAGACCATTTTTTTTATCGAAACTTGCAAAGTAAACCAAATTTATTAAAATAAAAAGTAAACTCTTTACCTCTGAGTTGACTAGGCATCATGCCCATCCCAAAAATACGAAAATCTGGAGTTTTCACTCTAAATGGTAATTTTGCACAAAACTCCATCTTTTTGTAATATTTGCAAATAGGTCAAATAATTATCAGAAAAATCCAGAAAATTCACAAATAATATCTAATAATAATTAATGGGTTTTCCCAAAATAATTTCTGACTTTGAACTTCCCAAGAAAATATTTGCACGTGTAAAAAGGTAAATTTCAGAAAAAAACGTTTATTAATCGCTAAAAATCTTTTTAATTCATATATTAATCTGAAAATCGTTATTTAAAAAATAGGGGTATTACAGCATAGTAGCACGTGCGACACATGTGCACAACACGACAGCTACTCTGCAAACAGCAATGGGCAAAACAGCACATAGCAAGCCCAATATGATCAGCAAACAGCGAATCCAACGTAGAAAACAGCAATGGTGATGGCTGTAGGCTTCGGGATGGTGACAGTGGTGGATGGTGGCGCTGGCATGGAGGTGGTCATACTGGCAGTGATTGGCTCCGAATGGTAGCACTGAGGCTGGTCAGCAAAGGAGACGAAGAGATGGATGGCTTGCTCTGTTTCGGGACATAAACAGAGGAGGTGGGTTCGGCGAGGGGGGGGCTCCAAAATTCGATGGGTGGGCGGCTTGACGGTTGGAGGGTGACTAGCGAGGATGAAGACGAGGAGGGGGGTGAGGTGGTTGCTGGCGATAGTGATGAGACGTCAAAGGTGGCGTTGAGTTACGGGATGAAGGCGAAGAGAAGGAGGATTGGTGCTGGCGGTTGGCAGAGGTGCTGCAGAGGAGGATGAGGACTAGGGTGGTCGGCGGTTGTGGTCGAGGGCAGTCGGAGGAAGCGGACGAGGAGGGGAGTCGAGTTGGGTTCGGGGTGTGGGATAAACAGAGGAAAGGGGTTGAGAGAGAGAGCGGCGGGAGATGAACAAGGGGTGAACAGTGGAAGGGGTAAAATAGTAGGCAACTAGGGATTAGGGTTAGGGGGTTTTAGGATTAATATAATAGTATATATAGGGATATTGGGATATAGGGTTATTGGGTAATTGGGTGATATCCAGTATGAGAAAAACATAGTTTTGGGTTTCTGGATCCAACAAGGAATAAAATGACCAAATAAGATAGGATATATAACTAAATATGATTTGTATTATAATATAGAAATTATTTGAAATAACTACAAATACAATTAAAAAATAGAAATGGATTTTAATAAACAATCAAAAGTCATAAAAACAACAACAACAATAACAACAACAACAACAACAACAATAATAATAATACTGATAACAATAATAATAATAATAATAATAATAATAATAATAATAATAATAATAATAATAATAATAATAATAATAATAATAATAATAATAATAGTAATAATAATAATAATAATAATAATAATAATAATAATAATAATAATAATAGTAACAATAAGATTATATAACAAAATAGGAACCAGGTTTAACAAATTTATTAAAATGCTCCAAATCGTAATAATATAAATAGTCGATCAATTAGGAATAGAAAATAAAGTCAAAATACTCCATTATTCGAAATAAATATAATTTTCGATTAGAAAAGGTTTTAAAAGAAAATTCAAAATGAATTTAAAACAAAAATGAATTTATAAATAATCAAAATACCGGAAAATATTTCGGAAATATGTATTTGCGAGAACGGGGGATTACACTCATGCGTGTAAAATATTTCTTATTTAACAAACAACAAGTCTCGTTATAATTGTAGAATTACAATGAGTCTATGTTTCATGCCTAAGCGTTGCTATAAAAGTCTTGTACATAAATATGTCCTACAAGTTGTCTTTCCGACTACATGGTAGGGGATGTTCCGCCTAAGAGATACAAACCTCTTCACAGGCATCTTGCCAGCTAACAGCTCCCTAGGGTTGCCTAAACTCTTGACGATAAAATTCAAGACAAGCCTTCCTTAGGCAGGCAAGGTGCAAGTCTTTCCTGATTAATGCCACCTTCACCTAGGCAAGCTCTAACTCTGTCTCGCATAACGCACCTCGCAAATAGACAAGTTCCAACCCTGTCAAGCACAACGCATTGCAAAGGAGAGCAAGCTCAACGTCCCGAGGTTTTCATTCGATGTACATGATTACTTTTCAGCAAAGAAAAGAATGGAATTACTTCAACGCTGAACAAACCAAAGGACTTCACTTCAATATTAGGAAGACCCAGAACACCCACAAATCATTCACTCCACAAAATGTGTTTGGCGGTCCGTGCGCCACTTGAGCTCCTCCGGCAAATAACTTGTTAACTCCATACAACAAGTTCAACGCCTCGCTCTTATCTTGCACTCCATCAATAATTCGTTAATGCCACAGAACATGTAACCCCTGTTTCCCCAAAAATGTAATTTTGTGTATTTTAAAAATTTTCGCAAATTATTTTTCCTGTTTTCAAATTCTTTTGTCAAAATGTATTTCTGAATCTTCTATTAAAAATCTATTTTCGATAAATAATCTTATTTGTAACTATTTTCCATGATTTTTATACAAATCTTATTATTGATATTATTACTATTAATTTTGGTCGGTTATTGAAAATCCATTTTTTAAGTGCCAATTGTATTTGTATCTATTTTAAATAACTTCTATGTTTTAATGCAAACTACATTTTGTTATAAATATTATTTTATGTTATTGATTAGTTTATTTTCCCATTGGATTTGAAAACCCAATTTTATTTAAATTCTAACTACTCTAATACCCAAAACCCATTATATTAATCCCCAAACCCACACCTAATTAACTATTTCACTCCACCTATATATTTCCTATACTAATATCCACCCATCTGATCCTATTATCAACCATGCTTTTTTTAACATTTCCCTAGAATCTATATTAAACTCATACCCACTTATTTATCCCACCTAATCCCTTCATACCCAGTTAACTACCTTATAAAACCATTTATTAACTTTCCTATTAAACCCTACCTATACTTACCAGATATCATAACCAAACCTATTGCTACCCAGGTCCACAAGCCAACCCGACCCTTTCCCTTTTTTTTCCTGTAGCCGTCAATTGTGCAAATCCCCTCCCTTTATTCAAACCTTAATACTTATATCCTATATATATTACTATCCGCATGCTGCACATATTTTTCCCTAACCTTGGCATCCGTGCTTCATCTCTCCCGCTTTCTTTCCATCCGTCGTCCCGCGCTCTCTTGCTCTTGGGGTTTCTTGCGCGTGCTCAAGTGCGCGTGTGGATCGTTCGTGAGTTCGTAGATTTTCGTTCGTGGGAATTGCTTCTATTTTTGAGTTCTTCGTTCTTTATCCCGATTTAAGACAAGTAACTTGTACTCCAATTCATTTGTTTGATACAAGTCAAAAAGTTTACCTATAGTGTAGTTGGGTCTAGAGACGAACTCTTGTTTGTGTTTTGCTTGATGGATTTTGTCTCTATTGTGAAAATTTGACCATAGATGACTCACGACACAATATGGACATGAATTAACTTAGGATTTATCCGTTCTTGATTTTGATCATGTATGTGAGATTTGTGTGAGAATTCGTGTTTTGATTGAAACCCATGAGATATAGTAGTTGTCATGTTAATAACCCTAATCCATGATATTTAGACACTTGGTAGACTTTATTTCAAGTTTGGATTTGTTTGGATCAATTTTCTTGAATCTA
Organism: Hemerocallis citrina; assembly: GCA_017893485.1. Classification (NCBI taxonomy): domain Eukaryota; kingdom Viridiplantae; phylum Streptophyta; class Magnoliopsida; order Asparagales; family Asphodelaceae; genus Hemerocallis; species Hemerocallis citrina. Next base: position 36,587,962 of record CM030367.1, read on the forward strand.
TGTTGATTTTGTTTTAAGGGGAAAATCTGTATTTTTGGCACTGTTCTGTTTTGTTTGCTGTTTTCGACTGTGTTACAGTCAGTATCTTGATTTCGGTATAAAACATGAGTTTTTGATAATTTTTTCTATTTTCAAACCCCTCTGACCTTACTTGATTTTGATTTTTTATGACTGAGTTATGGCTGTTTTAGTACAGAGGTGTCGATCTTTTCTAGATTCTGTTTTTCGGTAATTTTGATAGCAAACTATTTTCAAGAACCATGCTATACATATTATTTTGATCCAAAACTTTGGTCAGTATTTCTTTATTCAGTTAGGGATTACCCAGATTTTTGATGAATTTTATTGATGAGTTTTATGTGTTGCTTCATGTTCGCTTATGAAATTTATACATGCTGTATTTTGTTCGCTGATCTGTAAAGAACCCTATTTTCACTATGATTCTTTTTACTGTATGAAAAATGTTCGTGAAATATGAAAGTTAATATATTTTGTCTATTTTTATCTCCCTTTGGCGGATTGGATTTCGTTTCACGGATCACGAGATATTTTAGTTTTCGTACAGCAGTGTTGGGAATTCCAGATTTGCCAAACTATGTTTTCTTGATGCTTTCTTATTTTTGATGAATGATCTAATTTCACTGGAATATTATGAAACTTTATATTTTGATACTGGACATATAGGGAAATACCCCAGATTTTTCGTGGATTTATTTGATGTGCTTTCATGTTGTTTTCCAGTTCTTGAATTCGTTTTTCTGATTCTTGGCGGAACGTGTTTTCTGTTTTCAAACCAGTTTTGAGTTGTGATTTTCTGAAACATGATATGACTCATTTATATTCGCTGGATTCGTGTGGATGTCTAATTTCCAGATCCTTCGACGGATCCAAATTTGCATTTTTGTAGCGACGGGAATCACTATTTCAGTACTGTACTGTCATGCTGTCCTGAATATGAACATACACTATTTTGCTCGTTTATGTGACTGTCTATCATCTATGCATGCTGATTTGTCACCCTAGACCTGATACGGACTATACTATGTTAGTTTGACACTGTTTCATGCTTATACCTACCTGTTTGAGAGTAATAATAAATAATCAAGCCGGGGTTTTAATAGGACAGATCTAGTAGTGGATAGTGCAGAAACGTGTACTCGGAAGGAGACTTGTGTTTCGTGTATGACATGTTACCGATCAAGTTACCGATCAAGTTAATATTCTGTTACCGATCAAGTTACCGATCAAGTTTACCGATCAAGTTTACCGACCAAGTTCTGTGATTCTGTGAATACCTGAGTATACTGCCCTGTATGGTCCCCTACGAAAACTAAAATGTAACTGTTTGTTGTAGCAACCATGTGTTATAATATGGGGCGCATGAAGTGCTACCTAGATAGTAAAATAACAAGACTTGACATGACATAATCTGATTTCCTGTATACCTGAGTATCCTGTTACATGATTACCTGTTTACCTGTTACCTATATACCTGTTACTTGAACATGATACTTGAAACTTGACACTTGATTACATGATACATGAACTTGTTTACATGAGACTTGAAACTTGACACTTGATACATGATTACATGATACCTGATACTTGACACATGTTTATAAAATACTTGTTTACTTGACTCTTGATGTATGCTACATGACACTTGTTCACTTTGCCATACTAGTTGTTTATGTTGGCATCATACTTATACCTTGTTACTAGTTAGTTTCCCCATGTGCATGTATCCTACATTATAAGTGGCCCGTCACTTACAATTGACGGGTACTTGTTTTTCTCTTTCCCTTTTCCTGCATTCGTTGAATTGCAGATTTTGGAGAACAGGTTCCAGACGGTATTGGTGACATGAGATACTAGTTGCTGGAGTCTTGTTATCATTATTTCTTGTTTTCTTGCTTTGAACAATATTGTATTTTTGATACTTGGATTTATTCTTGTATTTGGGCAATGTGACCCAAGATTATTTGTGTATTTCAGATCATGACTATTTGAGATTAATATATTTTATTTCAAGTATTCTTATTGGTATTTGGTTTATATGTGCATGTGGTTGACTTTTCTGGCTTTCGATTCTGATATTATATTGTGATATGTTGTAAAAATTCTTGAATAGCTTTTGGATGATAAAAATTATTCGCTGTGCCAATGTTACGTGCTCGTATTCCGTATTTTTGGGAAGCAAGGCGTGACACAACAAGTTCAACACCCTGCTCCTCGCTTGAGCTCCGTCAATAGCTCGTTAACTGCAAACAACGAGTTTAATGCCCTGCTCTTCACTCGGGCTCCATCAACAACTCGTTAGCACCATACAACAAGTTCAATAGCTTTCTCTCAGCTGAAGCTCCATCAACGACTCGTTAAATCGATACAACAAGTTCAATGTCTTGCTTTCTGCTTGCGCTCCGCCAACAACTCGTTAACTCCAAATAACGAGTTCAATGTCTTGCTTTCCACTCAAGCTCCATCAAAAACTCGTTAAAATCATACCACGAGTTCCATGCCTTGCACTTAGCTTAAGCTCCATCAATGACCTTTTAAAACCGTGCAACGAGTTCAATAGGTTGCTCTCTGATTGATCTCCGTCAACAACTCATTAACAACATACAATGAGTTCAAGTCCATACTTTTTTCTCGGGCTCCATCAACAACTCCTAACCTCCAACAATGAGTTCAATGCCTTGAGCACCATCAACAGCTCATGGGCTCCACACAATGTGTTTAGTGCCATGCACTTCACTTGCACTCCATTAACAACTCGTTAACTCCAAACAACGAGTTTAATGCCTTTCTCTTCGCTCGAGCTCCTTCGACAACTCGTTAACTTCACACAACTAGTTCAACGCCCTGCTCTATGCCCGAGCTCCATCAACAATTTGTTAGCTCCGCACAACAAGTTCAATGTCATGCTCTCCGCTTAAGCTCGGTTAACAACTCGTTAACTCCACACAACTAGTTCAACACCTTGTTCTTCGCTCGATCTCCATCAACAACTCGTTAGCTCCGCACAAAGAGTTCAATGTCGTGCTCTCCACTTGCGCTCCGTCTACAACTTGTTAACTCCAAACAACCAGTTCAATGTCTTGCTATTTGCTCGCGCTTCGTCAACATCTCGTTAACTCCATATAACAAGTTCAATGCCTTGCTCTTCGCTCGAGCTCCATCAACAACTCGTTAACTCTACATAACAAGTTCACTACCTTACTCTTCGCTTGAGCTTCGTCAACAGCTCGTTAGCTCCATGCAACAAGTGCCTTGTTCTTCTTTCGAGCTCGATATCAATAGCTCATTAACTCCGTACAACGAGTTCAACACATTTCTCTTCGCTCGAGATCCGTTAACAATTCTCCAAACAAAAAGTTCAATGCCTCGCACTTTGCTCGAGCTCTGTCAACAACTTATTAACCCAGTGCAATGAGTTCAATGTCTTAGTCTTCGTTTAAGCTCCATTTACAACTCGTTAACTCCATACAATGATTTCAACATCTTGCACTTTGCACGAGCTCCATAAACAACTCGTTGACTCTATAAAACGAGTTCGGTTCCTTGCTCTTCGCTCAAGCTCCGTCAATAATCTGTCAGCTCCATACTACGAGTTCAACACCTTGCTCTTCACATGAGCTCCATCAATAACTCACTGACATCATACAGCGAATTTGGTCCCCCGCTCTCCGCTCGAGCTCCATCAACAACTCGCTAGCTCCATACAATGAGTTTAATAGCTTGCTCTCAGCTGAAGCTCCGCCAACAATTTGTTGACTCCATACAACGAGTTTAACACATTGCTCTTCGCATAAGCTCCATTAATAACTCGTTGAATTCATACAATGAGTTTGGTTCCCCACTCTCTGCCCAACCTCTCTCAACAACTCGATAACTTCATACAATGAGGTCTATGCCCCATTCTTCGCTCGAGCTCCATTGACTGCCCTTCGTACAATGAGTTCAATGCCTTGCTCTTTGTTCGAGATCTGTCAACAACTTATTAACTCCGTACAATAAGTTCAATGTCTTGCTCTTTGCTCGAGCTCTGCCAACATTTCATTTACTCCATACAACAAGTTCAACATCCCACTCTTCGCTTGAGCTCCATTAAAAAATCGTTAACTCCCTACAACGAGTTTGGTGCCCTGCTCTTTGCTCAAGTCCTTCCAAGATTAGCTTAACTTCATGCAATAGGTTCGTCGTCCGACGCCGACCTAGAGTTACCTCTCCAAACTTACTGGGCACAAACGGTAAGTTCGAACGTTCAACTTCGTCCAAGAGTTGTCTCTGCAAACTTGCTGAGAGAAAACAACAAGCTTTACATCCAACTCCGTCTCAGAGTTATCTCCGTAAACTTGTTGGTTAAACAACAAGCTCTACGTTCAACTCCATCTCAGAGTTACCTTTACAAACTTTCTTGGCGCAAACGGCGAGTTCAACATCAACTTAATCCTAGGGTTACCTCTACAAACTTGTTGCGAACAAACAACAAGTTCAAACATCAGCTCCATCCGAAAGTTGTCTCTACAAACTTGTTAGATGCAAACATCAAGCTCTACGTCCAACTCTGTCTCAAAGTTTTCTCTACAAACTTGCTGGGCGCATACAACAAGTTCAAACGGCCAACTCCATCCTAGAATTGTCTCTACAAACATGTTGGGCACAAACAACAAGTTCAAATGTCTAACTTCGTCCTAGAGTTGTCTCTACAAACTTGTTGGGCACAAATAGCAAGCTCTACGTCCAAACTTCTTTTCAGAGTTATCTCTACAAACTTGCTGGGTGCAAATAGCAGTGTCTACATCCAAACTCCTTCTCACAGTTGTCTCTACAAACTTGCTGGGTGCAAAAAGCAAGTTCAGACGTTCAACTCCATCTCCGAGTTGTCTCCACAAACTTGCTGGGATCAAACATCAAGTTCAAATGTTCAACTCTGTCCCAGAGTTGCCCCAACAGACTTGCTGGGATCAAACAACAAGTTCAGAGTCCGATTGCCTTCCAAAGTTTGCTCCTACAATAACTCTTCTAGGTCGGCCACATACACAAGATCCAACGATCAAAACACTCACCTCCCAGACCAACAGAACACTCCTCCAACAATAAAATGATCGATTGACAAACAAGCGAACAACACAATGCTTGATCGGTGAAAGAGCGGTTCAGTGAATCGAACAAAGAAACACTCGATCAATAAAACAAGTAAAACAGGACGATAGTTGGTTGAAGAAAGAGCAATTCAGCAAGGTAGACTGCTCAATAAACACTTGGTTGGCAAAAACTCAAGCAATCTCCAAACCAAATCTGGTGTTACCCGAGAAGATCACCAACTTGTTGGAATCAACCCCAAACCCTAGGTTGGCTACAACCAAGGGAGAGTTCAACCCAAATTCGAATCTAACAAGGCTTTGGAGTCGCCAAAAAAATCCTAATTTGGCCAAGACCCGAACCCTACAAAGCTTCGGCTTGGGCGAAAACTCGAACTCGAATAAAACTTCTAACTTGGCCAAAATCCAATTTGGTGATGCTCCTAAATCCAAACTCAAATAATGAGATAACAAACAAAATCCATTAGCTCCTCGCTCAAAACGACAATGACTTGGTTTTCATTCAACCTCCTTGCCCTTTTTTGCTATTAAGCACTTGATAACTCAGTCGATGTGCTGATTGTCTGGTTCTTTGTCAAGACACCATCAACCAACTCAAATCTGAACCTAATATCAAGCATCGAAGCTGATTCAAACCCAACTCAGCAAAACCTGAAGACAATAACACCCGAACGTGGCAAGAACTCGAAGTTAACTAAAACCAAACACAACTAAACTCGAACCCAATAAGAGCTTCGAAGCCCAAAGCTCCTGACCCGGCTTGAACTTTAGGCGACGAAGGAGGTGGTCGGCGAGGCACTTCAATCGACCAAGATGCTGGATCCACGAAGGAGGTGGTCGCCAAGGTCTACGAGAAGATGGTCGCCAAAATGCTTAAGCAATGAAGGGGGTGGTTGGCGAGGCTCTGCGGTTGCCAAAACCCATGCCCGAGTGGTGGCCTCCAATGCTCTCTTGTCGCCAAATCCAGTAGTCGACGAAGAGATGATTGCCAACCAAGTGGTCACCGAAACTCTTCCTCGAACAAACCATAGGTAAAAAAAACAACAGCTCGCAGGTGGTAGGTCGCCGGTGGTTGGCCGGCGAAGGTTTGGGCGACAACAACTAGGTCGACGGAAGTGGTGGTTGACGAAGTAGGATCTGGTCGGTAGTGAAAATTGGACCCTAGGTCGCCCAAACAGTCGGGCGACCAAGCAGACTCTTGCAGTGGTTGTCCACCATCAGATCAGTCGAAGTGAGAGCACGTGTGAGATGGATGCACGAGATCGCACCACGTTGCGCGCTTCATCCCTGCCACTCCACTATGCTTCTCAGCTGCCCAATCGCCCCAAATGCAAACTAGTGCAAGATCGATGCGTGGAATGTTGCCACGTCGCCTCTACTCCCCGCTTCGCATTACAGCCCTTGAACTCACTCAGCGAGCGAGCCCGATACAAATGGACACACTAGATTTTGCCACGTTGCTTATTTCATCTTGGCTTCTTCATCACGACCGTTGAATTTGCTCAGCGGGTGAGCCCAAGTTTGATCAACATGCCAAATTGCTCCAAAAATTGTGCAAGATTTGATAAATCAATAAAAAAACCCTCAAAATCAATTAAAATTCAAAATTTTAATTAAAAATTCGAAATAATAATTATTATTAAATTCAGAAAATCAATTAAAATTTTTGAGAAATAATTAAAATTGAGATAATTAATTAAATTTTTTGAAAAAGCAATTATTAATTGGGAAAAAATTATTATAAATCTGAAAAAGTTATGGAAAATTCCAGAAAAATTCAAAAAAATCCGGGAAAATATCTGCCACATCTAGAAGCTTTCAGCAAGTTCCAGGAATCTTCAGTTTACTCTAAAAGCCAAGAAAGTACCCCGGATCTCCGAAACAAGGCAAACTACTTCCCGAAAGCCAAGAAAATCGTCTTCCCGGAGTTGGAGGGCTTATGATAATGATAAAAATCACAGCAAATTAGGTTCGTATGATTCCAACATAGATCTTAAAACTTTTACAGGCAGATTAATAGTAACGAGTCTCTCTAACAGATTCAGGCCTTCTTCAGGCTCATTAATAAGACATGGGCCGCTTTCAAGCTGATTAAAAGCGATTGGGCCCACCAAAAGAGACACCCAGCTCATGAGGACTGTAAGTCAAATGTCTTGTACCCACAAAGAGAGTAATCAATTCAATCTCATAAAGGGAAGAATCAACATGAGATAATAACTCCTTGAACGTTACTACTGACAAGGAGGGAAAAGAGTTTCTCTCCTAGAGAGAGAAACTAGATCTGAAAAAGAACCCAAAAAAAAAACCTATATCCAAAATCCTAGGGGCGGCGGGGGCTAGCCCTCTTCACCGCCGCCCCCCCTCCCCCCCGGTCATCCCCCCCTACCCTTCCTCCACTTCCCGCTTCCGCCGAGTACCCTACTCCCTTACTTCGCGGCGACGAAGATGACATTCTCGAAGCCGCCGAGTTTTCCTCTTTTCGGAGATTTGATGGGAGGCTAGGGCTCGTGCGGAGCCTGTTCGGATGAACTCCTATGCCAAAGCAACGTCGCAGTAGATCCGCTGTCGTCGCCGCCAGAGCTACGCCCCCGTAGCGCCAGCGAAACGCCACCGAAGCCGACCGCCAGATCGCATCGATGCTGGGTGCGTCACGCCTCCTTAGGTCGCAGAGCGACGCCTTCGTCGTGCCAGAGCATCGTCCCGCAATCGCCTCGGATCTGGTCGATGACGACTGCCCCCCCCCCCCCCCCCGACGGAACGGCGACGGTGAAGGTGACTGGTGTTTGTGTGTTTTGCTGTGGGAGGTGAGGAGTGTGAAGTACGCTGTAGTGCACGATTATGGAGCTTGGGCCCGAAGATGGGGTCCTTCTATGATGTGCGCTCATTCAACTTCTGGGGTGTCCAACGATGTCGCCGGTGCAGTCTTGACAGCGCCTACTATTAGGCTATTGAGCTTACTCCAGCTTAGGCCACTGTCTCGTTACAGCGTCGCCTCTTCCCTCGGTTCGGGAGTAAGAGTCGAGATGAGTCTGTGTGGTAAGAAATCGCCTGAAAGAGCAAGAGCGTGAGAGAGGTGAAGGTATCCTCTCCACGGCTCTCTCCTGGAGCGTAGTTTTTGGTGGGGTGAGCGAGATAGTTGTTTGGTGAGAAATTGCCTGAGAAAGCACAATCGTGAGAGAGGTGAAGGTATCCTCTTCACGGCTATCTCTTTAGTAGCGACTGTGGGAGCTTTTGGCGCGTTTGTAGGATGAGTGGTGGAGATGGTGGGAGGGTGCGGTGGCTATGCATGTGCCGTGGTGTCACATGTCGGCCTGCAGGGCTTGGGCCCAAAGATGGGGTCCCCCCAGCAAGGAGAAGGCAGGGATCGGCGAGTGATAAAATCCTGCCAGACTAGTTTCAGGTGGGTGTGCATGTACCGTGGAGGTAGTGTACGAAACTAAACTGACATACATACAATTTTGCTGGACCGAGCATGTTTGTCGGCCCACCCTCAAGGGTTGTTGGAGGGGTTTGTTGTTTGTACGGGTCATGTTGCTTCATGTATATTTTATTTTCTGTCTGCAGGTTATAATCTAGCCCAGTTCGCTAGGTTTGTATCGTTAATTTCTTATTAATGAAACAGGGTGGTCATAATACACCTTTTCGTTTAAAAAAAACATGAGATAATAAATTCATATCAATCTCCTAACTGTTTCACAGGACTCACTACAATAAAGAGGTCTACCCCGACGTTTCTACCGCGGAATTTTGGTAGAAACTCCGCGGTAGAAACCAAACATTTGGTTTGTTGTTTTGAAAACAGTTTTCTAAAAACAGTTTTCTGAAACAGTTTTCTGAAAACTGTTTTCCGAAAACTAGTGTAAAAGCTGTTTGGTAATATTTTTTTCTGAAAACTGTTTTCTGAAAAAAAAGAGTGGAAAAGAGGTTTGGCAATATTTTTTTTCTTCTGAAAACTGTTTTCTAAAACAGTTTTCTGAAAAAAAGAGTCTAAAAGCTGTTTGGTAATCTTTTCTTTCTGAAAACTGTTTTCTGAAAACAGTTTTCTGAAAAAAAGAGTGTGAAAGCTGTTTGGTAATATTTTTTCCTGAAAACTATTTTCTGAAAACAGTTTTGTGAAAAAAAGAGTGTAAAAGTTGTTTGGTAATATTTTTTTCCAGAAAACTGGTTTCTTGAAACTAAGAGTATAAAATGCGTTTGGTAAACCAGTAAATATGAATTTTGATTAAAAAAACTATTCGAAAATGAGGTCATAAATCGCGTTTGGTTATAAAAATAAATTCTCAAATTGTAGCACAAAACAGTTTTTTTCATGCTCGTATGAAATTATAAAAGGCGTTTGTTCAATCAATTTGCATTAATTTTGATATGGTGTTTTTTTAATTGCGGTAGTTACATAGCAAAGTTGTACAAGTATGGAAACAAGAAGCCTGAGCAGCATCAGAATCGAGCAAATCTTATCAATATGAGGAGTTGTATTAATGTGATAACCCTTAAGCTTGTTCTTATGAACTAATATTCAACTATGCCATAAGCAATGGAGATTTTTGTAATCTTATTGTATGTAACATTCCCTTAACTTGAAATGCGATATGCAAAAGAGTAGTATGAAAGATCATTTGAATATAATGTAATGAAAATTATTTGATTGCATCCTTTTTTTTACTTCACATTAAACTTGCTTGAATTACTAGATTCATAATAAGATTAAACCTGATATACATCATATTACATTGCAACTCTCAGTTTGTGAAGCTCCAATACATTATATTATATATACTTAGATCCTGGATTCCCAAATCAGCTAAATTATACTGATACAACATAATCAGATGCCCTGATTACTCATCCCTTATATAGCAGCAGATGCGATGAGAAACCATCATATCATCATCAGCCATGAGCAGCACGGGAACCTTGCACAGGAAGGAGATTGTACACAGTATGGAAATTTGTTAAAGTAAATAAACTCAATAAGGGATTTGTACAGGATCAGAAACATCATCTCCAAATTTTTGAAAGGCACATCAACAAAAAATTTTGAAAATCTTCTGTTAGCTTTTATTTAAGCCAAAAGCATGAACTGGCATCAGAAGCATCCCAATGCAAATTAATTTTATAATTCATAGTTATAACATATGATCAGCCATGAAATAGTAGCATAACATCATCAGCCATGAGCAGCAACAGAACCTTGCACAATCCACAATAATGTACACAGTATGGAAATTTGCCCAAAGAATAAGAAGCCATCAGAAGCTTTCCGAATGCACACTTCAAATTAATAATTTATCATAGTTATAAATAATCAGAATCCATGAGAAACCATGATAACATCATAATCCATGAGCTGGATCAGAACCCTTCACAGGTAGTAAAAAAGTACACAGTATGGAATTATTTTCCCCCATACAATGAGAAGCCATCAGAAGCATCCCAAAACACAGTCCATAATGATATTATTAACATTTATAACATATCAACAAGATGGTAAAACATAATTTGCAAACTGAAACATAAGACCTTATCCCTTATAAAGTAGCAGACAACTAAACCCAATTAAGAAGTGCAGGATATCACTATCCAATTGCGCAACACTTTTGAAGTTGTAAAATAGAAGTTCAGCTGCTATTTATGTTACCAATCTTCTTCCTGCTAAGGATTGAAAACATATTGTTAAAATATTATTCTGGAAACGAAATACAGGTAATATTAAATTGGATTCAATTAGTCATAGGCTCAGAACAGTTATGTATAGAAAAAAAGATTGAATAGAACATGGAGATTAGTATAGGGCTACATTTGAATGCCATGCCAACTAGTAATAATCATGCATCCTAATGCATTTGATATTCATTTCAATAATGAAAATGATCATCTATGGAATCGATGACTTTTACTTTCTTATAAAGCATCAAATAAAAAGGGTTATCATATCACATGCATCATAACTTTTGTTTATTCATCATTGCCTAGACTGATAGAGGTAAAACAGTAGGGTGATTTAAAACAAATAAATGAATCACTTCCCAGTTAGATGGAGACCGACAACAACATTCTTGACAGGAAACAATTCCACCGAACTGCAGCCATGAGAAGCCTCACAGCATCAGAAGCCATCAGAGCATCAATGCAGCTAATACAGCATCAGACACATTAGAAGCCATGAGCAGCATCAGAAACATTAGAAGCCCCAGGCTAGGAAATGGTACATAGTATGGCAATCATAAAGCCATCATCTTTAGAAGCTATTGTGTACCATTTTTAGTAGAAAATTTTTGTCCAAACAGGAGAAGCCATCCTTATTTACATCTGGACATGGTAACAATAAAAATAAATTATTAGTAGAATTCACAATTATAACATAGCAACAAAGAGGTACAATTGAAAGTGAAATTCATACCAAATTCCCTTACAAAGAAAGAAGAAGTTATCAGAATCCATCAATGCAGCTATCAGAATTCTTGAGCAGCAACAATACATAATTCTAAACAACAATCCACAGATCAGCTTAAAGGCTATCACACATCATTTTCGTGGTTATTCACTCATATTTTTCATCTTTTCAATATCTGCTGCTGGTCAATACAACCAATGGAAAATTAGGAAATGTGGTGGGGGGGGGGGGGGGGGGGGGGGGACACACTGAACATTGAGTAGAACCTTTCATCAACAAAATATATTCAAAAGCTTGTGTTAGTATACTGATAGCTTTTTGCCCAAAGCATGAGAACCCATCAGAAGCATCTCAATGCACACCCCAATTATTCTTCACAGTTGATATGGCTAAAAATGGGGTTAAATTAGAACCGTCCAAAACAGGAACGAATCTTAAAGCTTAGGGGTAAAATGGTAACTTCACCTACCAATGGGACTGAAGCGGGTATTGGTTCTCCTCCTCGAAGGCCCACTAACCCGCGAACGGATCCACCTTAATTGGGTGCGGTTTTCAACCCATAGAAAACCTGATCCAGCAGGGTAGGATTAGGATCCCTGATTAATACTAATCAACGATCCACATCTATCCTTTCACTAGGAATTAGGGATTACATTCCTAATTTGATTACGGGGATTATATTCCTTATCAGATCACGGGGATTACATTCCTAATCTGATCCCCAAGGCGCCTATAAATACCCCCATCCATCTCCATTAAGAGGTAATCAATCTTTTGCTAATTTACGCTCTTTCATAATCTCCCTGATTACTGACTTGAGCGTCGGAGGGTGCATCGCCGGGATCAACCCCGGTGTCTCGTACTTTTTGCAGGTGAACGGCGGGAGTCAACTGTCAAACTCCGGCAGAACAGGTAACAGGTTTGCTATTCAAAGTTTTCCAAGAATCCACAAATACTATCTGTTTGCCCCCACACCAAATTTAGCGGTAACAGATTGGCGCCGTCTGTGGGAACTAACGAATAGCAGCCTCCCCTCTTCCCGTTGGTCAGATCTTCTCTAGCCATGCCTCCTAGGAAAGTGAGATCCAGAGGGTCCAACCGTGGATCCAACTCCGATCAGCAACAGGAAGTCCCCATCCAACCCGCTCAGCAGCAGGGGCAACTTCTCCCTCAAGCCGAGGACCCTCTCCAACAAGACCGGTCTCCTCAGAATCAACAACCTCCTAAGGGTCCCAACTCGCAGAAACAACCCCTCCATAAGGACCACGTCTCAATCCACAATGCCTTTTCAGATTCTATGGCCTCCCACAATCCCCGAGCTTCCGACCTTCGCAATACTATCCTCAATCGGCAGAAGGATGAGGATCTTCGCCGCCGTCTGGATGAAAAACGGGCCCGAGAGGGAGCCTCCCGCCAACAACGCCCGGATAAGCGATCTCCTCACTGCCGAGACTACAGAAGGTCTCCTACCCGAAGGGGGCGAAGAGAGTCCCCCGAGCATCACAGGAGAAGACCTCATTCCCCTGCCGGTCGGCAACATCCAAGGAACGATGAGGCACCCATCACCCATGCCGAGTTCCAGCAGTTCCAAGCAACCATCCTACAAGCTCTCAATCTCCGTCCCAACAACACCAATGCTCCAAGGATTCCCACTCCTCCTCCGGTCCGAAGTCCTCGCCGACGGTCCCTAACTCCTCCCCCAGCTCCTAGCAACCCCCCGCACATTCCTAGTCCTCGCCGCTCCAGGAGCTACCGTCATCGTAGCCCCCGCTCTCCCTCGTACGAAGACGAGTCTAAAGGCTCGATTGATTACCGTCGAAGGGATGACGCTGTCTACCGCCGTCTCCATGAAATGGAGAAGCGCTTGGATCAGTTAGACCGAGAAGAAGAGCTTAGAGGAAGGACCCTTCGCCCTAGTCGACCTTCTTTTTCCCAAACCATAATGGAGGCACCCGTACCAATTGGCTTTAAACCTCCTCAATTCGAGACTTATTCCGGGGAGACTGATCCCGTCGATCACATCGAAAGCTTCAAGCCCCTCATGCTCATCCATCAAGATTTCGATGCTCTGCTATGCAAGACCTTTCCCGCAACCCTCAAGGGTCCGGCTCGAGAATGGTACTCTCGCCATGCCCCATCCTCAATATTCTCCTTCGAGCAATTTGAGACCCTCTTCATCACCCACTTCGTGAGAAGCCACCGAACTGAGAAGACCAGCATTTCGCTACTCTACCTCAACCAGAAGAAGGGTGAGAAGCTCAGAGACTATGTGAAAAGGTTCACGGCGGAAGCCAGGTCCATAGCATCCCTCGACCAGTCGGTCGCTGCAGCAGCATTTCAATCCAATGTCCTCAACTCCAGCCTCCGCTCCTCCCTCGCCAAGAAGCCCCTACAGAACTTCTCTGACCTCCTCCTCCGGAGCGAAAAGTATATTCGGGCCGAAGAAGCTGAGCACCACCCCAACTTGGAGGGGTCTTCCTCCAGGTCTACGAGAAAGGGAGCATAAGAGGAAGGGGCCAAGAAGCTCCAGAAGGATAATGGCAGCCAGTGCCGACCTCCTCCCAGATTTGAAAAGTTTACTCCCCTTAACGCCAACATCTCCACAATTCTCATAGAAGTTGAGAAGGAGGGGATGATACCACCTGCACCTAAAATGAACACCCCTGGCAAGAAGAGGGATAAAGAGAAGTGGTGTCGTTATCACCGGGACCATGGCCACGACACCAATGATTGTCGGGCCCTGAAGAACGAGATAGAAGCTCTCATCTAGAGGGGGCAGCTGACCAGGTTCGTGAGAAAGGACCGAGCCGATATTCCTCCCCCACCTCGGGGGGCTAACAAGCGTCCTGAACGCGATGAAACGCCCGACTTTGAAGAGGAGCGTGTCCTACACCTTATTCATGGGGGCCGAATGGGGGGCTCCTCCAACTCCTCTCGAAAGGCATTTATAAGGAAAGTCAATTCGGTTCGCGCCACCCCTCCTCTTAAAGGCCTCGGAGTGCCCGTCACATTCTCAGATGAAAACCTTAAGGGTGTATGCACCCCTCATTGTGACGCACTCGTCATTAATCTCCATATGGCGAACTTTAAGGTGGAAAAGATCCTAGTGGACAATGGCAGCTCCGTTAACATCCTCTTCCTTGCCGCTTTCAAAGGCCTCAAGATATCACGAGACAGACTCAAACCCGCCGGCTACACACTTCATGGGTTCACGAGAGTGCCAGTGACTATTGAAGGGGTGATCACCCTCGACGTAACCGCTGGCAAAACTTCTACTACCCGAACGGAGTCGATGGACTTTATGGTCGTGGATGTCCCTGCAGCTTACCATGTCATTTTGGGTCGCCCCAGCTTAGCAGCTCTTGAAGCCGTCCCTTCCGCCTATCACCTCAAGATGAAGTTTCCCACTCGGGCAGGGGTAGGGGAAGTAAAAGGCAATCAGGAAAACGGCCCGCAAATGCTACATGACCTCTACCCTCGGTCCAGTCCTCTCCCTCGAAACTCTGGAAATCCCCCAAGATGTTGCCCGACCAACGTCCGAGCCGGTGGATGAGTTGGAGGAAGTGCTCTTCTCTGAGCAGGATCCAAGCCGAAAGTTCTTTGTTAGCAAGACCTTCCCATCCACCCTATGCTCCGACATAGTCCAGTGCATCCGAAGAAACCGAGACCTCTTTGCTTGGTCAGCTGCAGACATGCCCGGAATTTCCGAAGGGCTCTTGGTCCGCCACCTTAGCGTTGCTCCGGGGTCCAAACCGGTCCAACAGAAGAGGCGCAAGTTCGCCCCCGAGCGCCAGCTAGCTATAAAAGAGGAGGTGGACAAGCTCTTGAAGGCCCGGTTCATACAAGAGATAAACTATCCCGAATGGCTGTCGAATATAGTGATGGTGAAGAAGTCCAATGGGACCTGGAGGATTTGTATCGACTTTACCGACCTCAACAAGGCATGCCCCAAAGACCCTTTCCCTCTTCCAAGCATCGATACTTTAATTGACGCCACTTCGGGGCATAAACTCCTCAGCTTCATGGACGCCTTCTCAGGCTACAATCAGATTCGAATGTTTTCCCCGGATATCCCGAAGACCTCCTTCATAACCGATCAGGGCATCTACTGTTACAGGGTAATGCCCTTCGGCTTAAAGAACGCAGGTGCCACCTATCAACACCTCGTCAACAAGGTTTTTCAAGCACAAATTGGCCAGAATATGGAGGTATACGTTGACGATATGCTTGTAAAAAGTATCCACGGGGCCGATCATGTGGTCGATCTGCAGGAGGCATTCGACGTACTCAGGAAACACAATATGAGGCTCAATCCTAACAAATGTGCGTTCGGAGTCTCGTCAGGGAAATTTTTAGGCTTTATGGTCAGCCAAAGAGGAATCGAAGCGAACCTCGAGAAGATCAGGGCCATATTGGACATGGCTCCCTCGAAGAATGTCAAAGAGGTTCAAAGGCTAACGGGTCGCCTGGCAGCCATAGGGCGTTTCCTTTCCAAATCAGGGGAGAAGTGCCTCCCCTTCTTCAGGGCTCTCAGAGGGGCTAAAGGCTTCGAGTGGGGTCAGCAGCAACAAGATTCATTCGACCAGCTCAAGGCTTACCTAGTCAATCCTGCTCTCCTCAGCAAACCAATCCCTGGTGAAGCCCTGTACCTCTACCTAGCAGCCTCCAAGCAGACCCTCAGTGCCGTTCTCGTGAGGGAAGAAGATAAGACCCAAAAGCCCATCTATTACGTGAGCAAGGTACTTCAGGATGCCGAGCTCCGCTCCCCAAAGATAGAGAAGATGGCATATGCCCTAGTCACGGCCGCAAGGAAGCTTTGCCCATATTTTCAGTCCCATTCGGTGGTCGTTCTTACCGACCAACTGCTGAAGCAAGTTCTCCACAAGCCAGAAACCTCTGGTCGCCTTATGAAGTGGTCTATCGAGCTGAGCCAGCATGATATAACATATGAGCCTCGGACCGCGATCAAGGCTCAGGCCTGAGCAGAGTTCATAGTTGAAAGTACCATTCCCGAGTTCAGCTAAGCAATGAAGGGACCACCTGTCTGGTCGGTTTATGTGGATGGGTCCTTATGTAACGAGGGAAGCGGAGCTGGGGTCATTCTGGCCGGCCCAGATGATTTCATTCTCCAATACTCCCTCCACATCAACTTCAAGGCCTCTAACAACAAAGCAGAATATGAAGCACTCATAGCCGGCCTCGGAATGGCTCGCAATGCAGGGGCACAGCGCCTCCGGATCTTTAGTGACTCCCAACTGGTCGTGAATCAGGTCCTAGGCGAGTATGAAACACGAGATGGCCGAATGGTTAAGTACCTAACCAAGGTCAGGAATCTCGTGGCCCTATTTGAGGAAGCTCTCATCCAGCGAATCCCCCGAGAAGAGAATTCCCAAGCCGATGCCCTCTCCAAGTTAGCCTCCTCCTCCCTCCAAGGACTCGAGCAGATCGTCTTGATTGAGGTGCTCCTGAAGCCAAGTATAGAAGAAGAACTTCCGATTCTATCGAGTCCCTACCTGTCCTGCTTCAAGATAATTAGATGAAACCCCTCGTAGAATTTCTAAGGAATGGGCTCCTCCCCGAAGATCCAAAGGAAGCTCGCAGAGTAAGAACCCGAGCAGAGCGATACACACTTATCGAGGACATCCTATACAAGCGCTCCTTCATACAGGTAGACGGCAGGCCTTATTTGAGGTGCCTCTCCCCGGAACAAGCCGACTACGCCCTGAAAGAACTTCACGAAGACATCGGCAGGGCACATTCAGGGTCCAGGTCCCTAGCCCGCAAAGTGTTGAATTGTGGATATTTCTGGCCCACTCTCCTACAAGATGCCGAACTACACGTTCGACAATGCAACTCTTGTCAGAAGTACTCCAACATCCGTCGCCTCCCACAAGCTCCACTCACCTCCCTATCAAGTCCTATCCTTTTTGCAATGTGGGGGATGGATTCACTAGGGCCATTCCCACCAGCTCCCGGCCAGTTCAAATTCTTAGTCGTGGTAATCGACTACTTCTCGAAGTGGATAGAGGCCGAGCCCTTAGCCACAATCACCGAGAACAAAGTACTTCAGTTCTTCTGGAAGAACGTAATCTACCGATTCGGTGTCCCTTGAGTCCTCACAACAGACAACGGAACCCAGTTTACTGGGGCTGCCTTCCGAGCTCTATGTGAAGACCTTGCCATCTAACAACGTTTCTCCTCCGTCTCCCATCCACAGTCGAATGGCCAAGTGGAGAATGCTAACCAACAGATCCTCTCCGGTATTAAGAAGAGGCTGGATAAGTGCTCTAAAGGCTTATGGGTCGATCAACTCCCAAATGTACTATGGAACTACCGCACCACGAAACGGACCCCCACAGGAGAATCCCCATTCAATCTCACCTATGGGTCCGAAGCTATGATCCCCTTAGAAGTTGGTATACCCTCTCCTCGTCTAATGGCTTATGAAGAAGAACAAAATGCCAGAGTTCTCCGAGCAAATCTAGACTTGATTGATGAGATTCGTGAAAGAGCTGCCATTTGTCAACAAAGCTACCGGAGAAGGATCGAGTTGGCATACAATAAGAGGTCCGTCCTACCGACCTCAAAGAAGGGAACTTGGTCCTCAGAAAGTTAGCCATCTCTTTTCCTGGTCAGAAGAGTAAACTAGCTCCAAATTGGGAGGGGCCCTACAAGATCGCCAAAGTAGTTCGGCCCGGGACATATAGATTAGAAGACCTCGATGGCAGAGAGATCCCCAGGACTTGGAATGCCGACCATCTTTTGAAATACCAAGGGAGAACATTAACGTCTCTCTAAGTATTCTGGGATGTCGAACCGTTCCTCTCCTATTACTTGTATTTTTTCCTTTATTTCTCTCATGTAATAACGGCTCGCAACTCAGAAGCAGCCAACTATTGGTTATCAATAAAGAAAGTTTTTTCATATTTTACTTGTAAAATTGCTTGCATCTCTCTGCTTTTACTCTTCACCCTAACGACGAGTTCGGAGTCCAACACTTGGTTCGATTCTGCTCCGCAAGCTCGCTCCTAAGCGGGCTAGGAGTGGGTCGCCATTCGGAATTGCTCCCACAACCGTTGAACAAATTCTAACGACGAGTTCGGAGTCCAACACTTGGTTCGATTCCGCTCCACAAGCTCGCTCCTAAGCGAGCTAGGAGTGGATCGCCATTCGGAATTGCTCCCACAACCGTTGAACAAACTCTAACGACGAGTTCAGAGTCCAACACTTGGTTTGACTCTGCTCCGCAAGCTCGCTCCTAAGCGAGCTAGGAGTGGGTCGCCATTTGGAATTGCTCCCAGGACCGTTGAACAAACTCTAACGACGAGTTCGGAGTCCAACACTTGGTTCGATTCTGCTTCGCAAGCTCGCTCCTAAGCGAGCTAGGAGTGGGTCGCCATTCGGAATTGCTCCTATGACCGTTCCTCTCCTATTACTTGTATTTTTTCCTTTATTTCTCTCATGTAATAACGGCTCGCAACTCAGAAGCAGCCAACTATTGGTTATCAATAAAGAAAGTTTTTTCATATTTTACTTGTAAAATTGCTTGCATCTCTCTGCTTTTACTCTTCACCCTAACAACGAGTTCGGAGTCCGATATTTGGTTCGATTCTGCTCCGCAAGCTTGCTCCTAAGCGGGCTAGGAGTGGGTCGCCATTCGGAATTGCTCCCACAACCGTTGAACAAATTCTAACGACGAGTTCGGAGTCCAACACTTGGTTCGATTCCGCTCCACAAGCTCGCTCCTAAGCGAGCTAGGAGTGGGTCGCCATTCGGAATTGCTCCCACAACCGTTGAACAAACTCTAACGACGAGTTCAGAGTCCAACACTTGGTTCGATTCTGCTCTGCAAGCTCGCTCCTAAGCGAGCTAGGAGTGGGTCGCCATTCGGAATTGCTCCTACAATCGTTGAACAAACTCTAACGACGAGTTCGGAGTCCAACACTTGGTTCGATTCTGCTCCGCAAGCTCGCTCTTAAAGCGAGCTAGGAGTGGGTCGCCATTCGGAATTGCTCCCACGACTGTTGAACAAACTCTAACGACAAGTTCGGAGTCCAACACTTGGTTCGATTCTGGTCCGCAAGCTCGCTCTTAAAGCGAGCTAGGAGTGGGTCGCCATTCGGAATTGCTCCCACAACCGTTGAACAAACTGTAACGACGAATTCGGAGTCTAACACTTGGTTTGATTCTGCTCCGCAAGCTTGCTCTTAAAGTGAGCTAGGAGTGGGTCGCCATTCGGAATTGCTCCCACAACCGTTGAACAAACTCTAACGACGAGTTCGGAGTCCAACACTTGGTTCAATTCTGGTCCGCAAGCTCGCTCTTAAAGCGAGCTAGGAGTGGGTCGCCATTCGGAATTGCTCCCACAACCGTTGAACAAACTATAACGACGAGTTCGGAGTCCAACACTTGGTTCGACTCTGCTCCGCAAGCTCGCTCTTAAGCAAGCTAGGAGTGGGTCGCGCATATGAAGAAAGATTTGCTTCTGATTTTGAGTAGTTGTCAAAAGTTGGAGGAGTTGTACTTAAACTAATAAACAGCTAACACAGTATTCGAACATCAGAAGCAAAACAAACTCTTTTATTAAGAGACCAAACAGGACTGACACTACAACAGGGTTTTTACAACAATTTGAAGAGCATAATACAACTTGTCTAGCGCTTCTTTGGAAGGGAAACGCTTCGGTTCAGAGACACGCGAGGGCGGCGTCGCCTTACCTCTGAACTCGACTCTAAACCAGCGAAGCAAGAACCCCCTTTGTCGCTAATTCTAGCTGTGGCCCCAACCGAGGCGCCACTAGAAGAAACAGTTACACCACTCTGAGCGTCAGCTGGACTCCGCCCAACAGCAGGCGAACGAGTTGCAAGTTCATAGAACGAGATTCCTCTTTCGCTTTCTTCGCGAGTACACGACGTACTGCGAACATTGGTCCTTACAGGCTGAGGTTTCAGCGTTGCAATCTCCTCCTCCAGCTCGACGATCCTATCTCTTAGAATATCGTCCCCCGCCGATACTTTAAAATGGGGAAGTTTAGACAAGCCTGCGACGTTAGTGCTATCGGCCACGATACGACGGAAATGAGTCACTTCTATACCCCTGTCGATCGTGATCCTCCTCAGTTTGTCAATTCTTGCCGTCAACTCATCGCGCTCAGACATCAACTTCCCCACCTTCGAAGCTAACTCCTCTTCCTCCGCCGAGTGCTCTTTCACCGTTACCTCCAAATGACGAATCTCCGCCAGTAGCTCACTATTCCTTTGGTCGACATCAAAGAGCGCCTTACGGATCAACTCTATCTCCCCTTCGAGACAAGTCTCTCGAGATTGCTTCCGCAGTTGCCTCAACTCGTGAAAATACCCTCTCGCCGTTGCTTTGATGTCCTCCAATTTCAAGAAGTCATAAAACGCTTTATCCCGACTACGAGAAAGAGCATCCTTCGTTTTCTCCAACTCAATACGGAGATAGGAGACCTCAGTAATCGGACCCAACTCCACCTGAAAAGCGAAGAAAGATCAAAAGAAGTCTTCGACACTAAAGGACACAATCCGAGCAAAAAGAGTTGAACACTTTGAGAAAATTTCTTAATATTCAGCCGAAACACCACCGTTTTCATTGAAAGTCAAAAGTTTACAAAAAGCGGTGGCCAGTCCACAGTTAGGCATTACAAAAAAGAAGAAGAAGAACGAAAAAAGAGAAGAGACGACAAAGTCAGGGGTCGACCTCATCATCGGTCGGCACAGCTAGCAGCGCCACTCGAGAGCTAAAAACTTCGCTAAAGAAGTAAAAACCAAGAGTGAGAAAGTGAAAGTGAGAAATGAGGTGAAGTGTTGAGGGGGTGAAAACTTATAGTAAAAAAGACACCTCTTGGGCTTTGTAACGTAAGGGCGCAACTCTTGGGCCTCCCTTGAAGCGTTACAAAAGCCCAAACGACTAAGTAATGAAGAACCGCAACTGTTGGCAAAGGGAGCGACGTTTCAACCCAAGTAAAGCGGCTCGGCACTTCAGATCCAACGGCCAAGATCGCCCCACGTCCCTCGGATCCAACACCCGAGCGACAGGCGATCCGAGCCATTTCGCTCGGATTCCGAGCAAGCGCCGATCCGAGCTACGAAATGGAGAAAAACAACTTTTCCCTCAAAATTTGCGTAAGATTTCGATCAAACGGCCCAGATCCTACCAGCACCACTACGCGACAAGATGGTGTTTTCTTGGGAACTGAGCCAGCATCGAGATT
Organism: Hemerocallis citrina; assembly: GCA_017893485.1. NCBI lineage: Eukaryota > Viridiplantae > Streptophyta > Magnoliopsida > Asparagales > Asphodelaceae > Hemerocallis > Hemerocallis citrina. The sequence goes on from CM030367.1 coordinate 36,609,695, forward strand.
CGCGCGCAATCCAACGGTCCAAATCGCTCCACGTCGCTCGGAATTCCGAATCGAGCGACTAGCGATTCGAGCCACTCGCGTGAGCGAAAAACCAAGCCATTTCGCTCTCGTTCCGAGCAAGTGCCAATTCGAGCTACGAAATGGAGAAAAACGACTTTTCCTTCAAGATTTGCGTAAGATTTCGATCAGACGGCTCAGATTACGCCACGTCCACTAAATGACAAGATAGTGTTTTCTTGGGAACCGTGTCTACCTCGAGATTCGCGCCGCAATCCAACGATCCAGATCGCTCCACGTCGCTCGGAATTTCGAACCGATCGACAAGCGATCCGAGCCACTCGCACGAGGGAAAAACCGAGCCATATCGCTCGGATTCCGAGCAAGTGCCAATCCGACCCTCGAAAGTGAAGCAGAACACTGCCGAGCGTCTCCGACCGTTGGATCATTACGAAATTCATGCCTGAGATGATGGACGGCCCAGATTGCGCCACTTCCACTAAACGACAAGATAGTGTTTTCTTGGGAACCGTGTCTGCCTCAAGATTCGCGCCAAGATCCAACGGCTCAGATCGCTCCACGTCGCTCGGAATTTCGAGTCGAGTGACTAGCGATCTGAGCCACTTGCGCGAGGGAAGAACCGAGCCACTTCGCTCGGATTCCGAGCAAGTGCCCATCCGACCCACAAAAGCGAGGAAATTACTGCCGAGTGACTCGGTCCATCCGATCTTTCAGAAATTTGTGCTCGCCCAGGATCAACGGTCCAGATCGCGCCACACCATAATTCAGTATTTTATTTATTAAAATCGTTTTATTTATTTAAAACTTGCGAAAAAATGGTTAAAAATTCAGAAAATTAATTAAAAATCCTGGAAAATAATTATAAAGTCGGGGAAACATTTTTGAACCCCTGAGTAAGTAATTATTGCCTGAGACCATTTATTAAGACCCCCGAACGACGAATCGACACTTCGCAAAATTAAGTAAATATTTCGAAAAAATAGATAAAAATCACCGAATGACCAGAAGAGCTCAAGAACAACTTAGAGTGCAACCAACTTTAAAAATCACCATACTGCTCCCTGCAAAGATTCGAAATCTTGCATTTGGACTCCGATACAACTCCGCTAGCCATCAAAACAGTAAAACTACTTCTCAAAGGCTGATCAAGCTCAGTCTTCGGGAGTGGGGGCTCGTGATATGGCTAAAAATGGGGTTAAATCAGAACCGCCCAAAACAAAAACGAATCTTAAAGCTTAGGGGTAAAATGGTAACTTCACCTACCAATGGGACTGAAGCGGGTATTGGTTCTCCTCCTCGAAGGCCCACTAACCCGCGAACGGATCCACCTCAATTGGGTGCGGGTTTCAACCCATAGAAAACCTGATCCAACAGGGTAGGATTAGGATCTCTGATTAATACTAATCAACGACCCTGATCCACATCTATCGTTTCACTGGGAATTAGGGATTACATTCCTAATCTGATTACGGGGATTATATTCCTTATCAGTCACGGGGATTACATTCCTAATCTGATCCCCAAGGCGCCTATAAATACCCCCCATCCATCTCCATTAAGAGGTAATCAATCTTTTGCCAATTTACGCTCTTTCATAATCTCCCTGGTTACTGACTTGAGCGTCGGTGGGTGCGTCGTCGGGATCAACTCCGGTGTCTCGTACTTTTTACAGGTGAATGGCGGGAGTCAACGGTCAAACTCCGGCAGAACAGGTAACATGTTTGCTATTCAAAGTTTTCCAAGAATCCACAAATACTATCTGTTTGCCCCCACACCAAATTTAGCGGTAACAACAGTTATCAAGTATCAAAAGCCATGACAAACCATGATAACATCATAATCCATGAGCAGAATCAGAAACCTTTTAGAGGTAGGAGATTGTACACATTTTCGAAATTTGTTAAGGTAAAAAAAATCAACACTTGAGTTACACAGGATCAGAAGCCCTAATTTCCAAAATTTTCAAATGCACATCACCAACATTTATTGAATCCATGAGATAGCATACTGATTATTATTGCCCAAAGCATGAGAACACATCAGAAGCATAAAACATGCACACCCCAATTACCTTTCTTCATAGTTATCAAGTGACAAAAGCCTTGAGCAACCATGATAACATGATAAGCCATCAGCAGAATTTGAACCCTTCACAGGAAGGAAATTGTACACAATATGGAAAATTATTAAAATAGAAAAAAGAATACTTGAGTTATAGAGGATCCTCATCCATCATCTCCAAAATTTTCAAAGGAACATGAAAAATTTTTATTGAAAACCTTGTGTTAGCATATTATCATTTTTGGCCAAAGCATGAGAAGCTATCACAATCCATGAGTACCCATCACAAGCCATGAGCAGCAATAGTACCCATCACAGGATGGTAATGCAGTTCCATCTTTTAACTGTGAAGAAATCAATAGTTTATTTAAGAAGCATCTCAATACTAGCCATCATCTCCAGGTTCCTCATATGTTCATGTACAAAATTTAGTACATTGGATCTGTTTCGTTACTACCATCTTCCATATTTGTATCTACTAGTGTTTGGTCATTTTCAATACTGCAAAGGTTATATAGGATTAGAATATATCATCATCATCTCCACGATTGTCAATTTCTACCAACCAAACAAAAACAAGTATCGTCCACTGATTTGAATATAGAGATGATGGCTTGTGATGCTATTTATAAACAACTCCTTTATTCTTCTGTACAATTTCCCTACTGTGTACAATTTCCTTACTGTGATGGGTTTGTGAGGCTACTCATGGCTTATGATGTTATGATGGTTTCTCAGTGCTATTCATAGGTTACAACTCTGAATGGTAATAATTTGGGGTGTGCATTGGGATGCTTCTAATGGGTTCTCATGCTTTGGGCAATAATAATCAGTATGCTAACATAATCTACTTCAATGAAATCAAATACTAGAACAAAGCCATGTGAATAAGCAAAAAAACCCAAATTAGTTGTAGGCTCAGAACATGGTTCTATAGAATAATTGTTCAAATCAATGATAAAAACTCCAGTCTAGGGCTGCATTTTTGATAATGCCATGCCTACTAGTACTAATTAAAATGTCCACCCCCCATTGTCATCAACAAATGATTTCATCATTATCACTTCACATAATGGATTCATTCTTACTTCAAACATCAACCACATATTAGCTTAAAGGCTATCACACATCATTTCCGTGGTTATTCACTCATTTTTTCCATATTTTCAATATCTGCTGCTGGTCAATACAACCAAGCAGAAAGATGGAGTGTGGTCAATACAACCAATGAAATGTTTCATCAAAATTACATTAATGTCTCGCATTCCACATTGTCGTAGCAATTTCATCTCTTTTCGTATTCATACGATTCAATTGGGAAGATGACAAATCCAACCCTTGAGATGTGGATGCGATATCTTCAATTTGTTGGTGATGAATTAATTGTTCATCAACAAATTCCTCAAAAAAAGTATCGTCAACTGAATATCTACGTATAAAATTATGGAGTGCACAACAAGCTGTGACCATTATAGCCTGTCTTGTAAAATAGTATTTTGTCATGTGACTGAAGATGGAAAACGTTTTCTTAAATACACCAAATGTTTCTTTCAATCACATTTCGTAGCCTCGCATGCTGTTTATTAAAAAGTTGCCTAGGTTGGGTTGGTGTATGGTTGGCCCCTTGAAAGTCCTGTAAGTGATATGGCTCACCACGGTAGGGAGCTAAAAAACCAGGCATATTAGTGTAACCACAATCTACTAAATAATATTTATCATTGGGAGGTATTTGCAACAGTCCTTGTGATAATGCACTCTGTATTACACGGGAGTCGTTAGCACTGCCTTCCCATCCCGCATAAACAAATGTGAACATCATATCAAAATCACAAACCGCCAACACATTTTGAGTTTTATTACCCTTTCGCCCACGACAAGCATTGCTTCGACTAGCGGGTACCAAAGCATCGATTAATGTGCCATCAGCAGCACCGATAGCTCCCTATATTAATGAATTTGAATACTACAACTTTAGCAAACTTTGAAATATTAAAATCATATGTTAGTCAGGATGGAGGTAACAAAATACCTTCAACCATGGATAAAAGTCCGTGGAATTAGTGATCCTTTCATGTATACGTGTAGTGTTCGGGGGAGTAATTAGTACTGTTGCTGCTCTTGCCAAACCTTTCAAAACAATTGTAAAATTTTGCTCGATTGTTTCAAGCGAATGTTAAAACCTATCAGCACATGCTCACATTCTATGACTGTGACCGACAATATACAAAAAAATGGCAACACTTTCTTCAAAAGACACGCATCTACGTCGGGCTTCCTCCTCCGTTTCCTCGAGGTAGTTGCCATTTTTCAGAAAACCACACAAAGCCAAAAAAACAATCTTGATTCATATGGAATATGCGATGAAACTTATCCGGGGGACCATCTAAGATTTCTTGCAAATATTCACGTCCTGTTAGTTTTGGAGTGCATTGTGAATTTTTTTCAGAGTTGTCCTGTAGGAACTGGAGTTCCATCAAGTCATCGAAATCGTCACTATCAGATGAAGACGTATCCATCACTACGGTAGAACTTGCAATAGTACTTCACTATGACAAAAAGTACAATTCAGTTGCATAAAGTAAGATAAAGCTTTAATACTATGACTATAGTGGAGGTTATTTACAGAATTTTAAACTAACATATTACGTTATGTAACATTGCTAAGCTCAGATTATAAAAAAAGCAACAGTAGCTACTAATAGCAAATCTATTTTCCAAAAAAAATCAATTAAAATAATAACACACCACGTTCTACCATTAAATAGTCAGAATACAATAGCTTATATACAAATATGGAAAATTTTTGAAAGGATTGAACAATTTGGATATGATGGACCCACCCAACCAACCAAATGGGATCGCTACTGCTCACTACGACACTTCACCCATCTTTCCCTAACTTTCGGGGTCATGCGAAGGAAAGAATGTCTCCAATGAGGGGATTCAACTAACACATCAAGTGCCTTCCCTGTTTGTTTGTAATCAAGCCCAGACATCGCATTAATTATATCAATGCATTGATCCAGCTCGGAATAATCATGTTCAACCGAAACATTACTTTGGTCCCCCATTTTCTTCTTGTACTTGTTTCTTTTGACCTCCTGGGTTTCCAAAAAGGAATCATAGCATTCTTTGATATCCGAGCCTTTTGTTGCTCAACCACTTGATGCACCAAATTTTCTCTTGTGAGACCTTGACCCCGACCCCGAAACAAATGGTGCATCGTCATTCTCATCAGGTACGTTTACGTATGGTAGATTAGGGTGGGCAAACTCATAATTCACCCTCCGTTCCTCATCGGAATCGTACACCTTTTGTGTTGAAGCCCTAGAGATATAGCCCTGGGCAGTAGACTCTTGAAAAATTTTGATCAAAGCATCGTAGTTTGCCAACCCCTTCTTCTCAAATTGTTTTGCCTTAGGGTGTGCCTAATCAAAAATTGTGTTGTTAATTTACAAGTACTAAAGTCCTGGTCAAGTATAATAAGAATAGATTCACAGACAATAAAAAAAAAGGAGTTTATATATGAACCTTCACATAGTTGTCCCAAACATTCTTCTCGGCAGTGACTGTTTCATTCTCTTCATCCCAACCGAAACTACTCTGCTTCTTCATATGGTCAAACACCCTCCTTAGAATTCTCAGTCTCGAATGTTTATCCTTCAATTGTTTAACAGTGAATGAACGATTACACATAATTTTCATATGTTGTGTAAATCGTTGCCAAACTTTGGCTTCAAATGTGGAACTTTTGAGACTATTTTGGTCTACTTCCTCCTCCATAAGATGCACAAATACCCGCACAACAGTTGGATTCCATAACCCAACATCATCATCCACCTCCATCTCCTTCCTCTTCCCCTTTCCCATACTACTCATCTATATTAGGAAAAGAAACGATAAATAGTAATCAACAATGACAAATTGCAGCACTTAAAGAGTGATCCGAACTCATTTGCAGAAGTAAAATATATTCAAAAATGAGAACTTCTTCTATCTCCAATGTAGCACTTTGAAAAAAATGTTTTTCACAGGAACAAAATTAACCCTTATTTTAATCAAATAATAAGGAGTTTAGTCGACCATAAGATCACAAGTAATGATATCCAAATCCATCCCAATTCACAGTCTTTAATCCGTAAAATCAGTACCTCAAAAAAAAATTTTAACAAATAAAAAAACCCAAAAAAACGAGTTTTGGCCCACGGTTCTAGCCATAGGATTGGAAGTCATCATTTCCCAATCCACCCCATTCACTGTGTACAATCCCGCTAATGATCCGTTGAACAAACCCATAAGACAAACACTTTCTTCAAATTTCGCTCAAAAAATTGGGAATACCATCTTATAAACCGCAAGAATAGCGATGTAACAAGATTATAAATGGGTACCAATCGGATCATACCTTCGATTGCAGTTGAAGAGCAAAGAAATTGTCAGCAACAAATTCAACCTTCAATCAGCGTTTGATTCAACTTGCCCGTTGTCGAATACACCTTCTCTTGTATGCAGCACGGGTCTCACAAACCATCAACCCTAAATCGATCACTCACCTCACCAAATCGACTGATCGAGAGTAGTATGCTCTCCGCCAGCGACAGAGAATCAACAAGGTGGAGTAGATTTGCGGCTAAATAATTCAAAAATCGTTGATTTTGGGTGGAGATTTACTCAGATCTGATTTGGAGCGATAAAATCGAGAAGGAAGGAAGGAGGTGAATGGAGTAAAGAAACAACCTGAGCTACTCGTGAAGAGAGAGAAAGGAGAAAGAAAAGTGGGGGAAACTGTTTTGTGGAATTTTTTTTTCAGAAACTACCTAACCAAACATGATTTCATTTTTTAGAAAAAAAAAACGTTAAACCAAACACACCCCAATATTTTGAAAACATGAGAAAAAATCAACTCCACACCGACATTTGTAAAAAGCACCGGAATAGGTGAGGGATACCCTGGCATTTTTTCATGAACACGCCGGGGTAGATCACAATATAAATTTACTTTCACTTCCACTCAATCTCCCTCCTCCTCACTCACTAACCCAACCCAGCCCCCATCGCCATCGCTGTCCCCCTCCCCCGTCGTCACCCCTTCCCCCATGCCATCACCCGCCCCCTTTGCCGGCCCCACCCTCTTCGCAGGCCCGTATCTCCTCTCATTCTCTAGCTATCCCCCCCCCCCCCTCAAAGTCACCCGACCACTACACCTCCGGCCCCCGCTCCCGCCCCCCTCCCCCGTCCACATGTCGGCCCATCTCTCTCTCTCTCTCTCTCTCTCTCTCTCTCTCTCTCTCTCTCTCTCTCTCTCTCAAACCGCATCGAACTCCAGAATTGAACCCTAATCCCATCAAATCAAGTATGCAATTTCAAACCCTAAATTTCTGTTTTATGTAGGTCTTGGATTGTTGTTGTTTGCTTGTCCTTAATTCCGTTGATTTTAAGCGGTTATCAGAGGGAAAGGGATCGTGAGAGAGTGCAGGTGAGGAATGATGGTGCTACTAAGGGGAAGGATGATGGCTTGACTCCTGAACAACGCCGCGAAAGGTATAGATCTGTTCTTGATGTGGGTCTGATGGGTTTTGATAATTTTTGTGTATTTATTATGTTGATTATGTATGTTTTTCTTTTTATATATTCAAGGGATGTAATTATTGTTTGGTTCTCAAAGTGAGATAACATATATTAATTATGCTTTTCTCTAAAATAATTACCAACTGTCGTTGCTGTGAAACACCAATTGATTCTAGTGTATTAGCAAATCAGAAGAAGTTTAGGTCAACATAACTACTGTGAATATGAATAGGGAATATATTGTATCATACCATTTCTCGAGTCCGAAGCAAAAAAAAAAGGCTATTTGTTATCCCCAATAGTCTGGAAGCTGTCTCTATTTATGTCATATATGTTATTATATGATAATATCTTAGGTGTTGGTGTTTCTAGTTTTATATCATATATGAATGGAATTAGGAAAGAGCCTCTCTGTGTATGTGTTTCTAGTTCCATGTAGAAGCTGCATCTTGAAAGTTTTACATATAGTTTTGTTTTAATTTGCTATTAATTTAAGTGCAATTAAAAAAAAAAAAAATCTTATTACCAGATGTATCAGAGCAAGAGAAGCCTGCCATCTCTTCTTCAGGTTCGGCCAATTGATTTCTAAATTAAAGTCAATAACACAATCATAGAAAAAAGTCACAAAGATGCTCGATCACATATGCAAAATAATAGATTTGTGACTTTGTGCATTTCACCTCTATATCAGGTACTAGAGTTTTCAAGTTCATTCAAAAAATTTCATGTCTTTAGAAATATGTTTTACTGCTTTTGCATATGATCAACCCTGTGTTTGTTTGTTTTCCCTTTCTAAGGGAAGTGTTTTTTAATTGTTGGAAGAAAAAAACCCCTTCAATAAAATTAGTTCGTATTGGCACAAAATGATTATATTGTTAGAAGAAGAAACTAGATCAGTACTGCATAGTTTCTGTCATCTCTCATTCTTGATAAACTCTTTGATGATCAAGCATGTACAACTGATTAGTTTGTTTGTGAGTCCATATTGTTGTCTATGAATTGGTGATGTTAATTGTTGCTATATGTTCCCATTTGTAGTGCTCTCTGGATGGAGGCAGGAAAAATGCAGTGGTGACTACAAACAGTAACATATTCCCTGGCGCTTTTTTCTGTAATGACCGGCATTTTTGAAACGCCGAGGATTGGCTGCATGGCATTTCGCAAAACGCTGCCGCAAACACCGTCCTTGCCGCTGCCGGGGAAGCTATTATATTCCCCGGCGCAATGAAACGCCGGGGAAAGTTTTGAAAAATCTCCGGCGTTGTATAAACGCCGGCGATTTACTTTTGAATTTTTAAAATTTCTTACCGTTACTTAATATACCCCGGCATTGGTAAACGCCGGGGAATGTTTTATTCTGAAGTTCCCACTCCTCCACAAATTATGAAACCCATAAAATGATAATCATATTGTTGAAACTCACAAATTATCACAAATTATCAAATTATCACAAACTCCACTACTCCACAAATTATCAAACAAACACTTCTTGAAACTTTCATAAAACAAAGATCTTTCAACTTTCATAGTACTATATATACATCACATAAAGTTCTTTCAACTTCAAAATATATATCACATAAAGTCTCTGAGATTTCTTACAACCAAGATTTCAAACAAGATTTCTTACAATTTTACTGCATCCAAGAGCAAAAACACACTTCGTAAAACATAGAAACCTGAAAATGACATTGATGTGAGGCTTCTTACAATTTTGTCAAAATAATTCGCCTCCATTGATGTATTCGAGTACCAAGTAAATTTTGGTTTTGCTTGCTGAGACCTGAAAACAATAGTGAAGAAAACTATCAGGATAGTATTACAACTTCAACTATTTACGTTATAATAAGGAAAAACCATCAAATAGAATAGAAGAATTGAGTGATTACTTATTAATAAGACTCTGTTGTGGTTGAATCCTCAGTAATAGTTACCCAAAGTAGGTCATTAATTTGAATGCAATTCAGGTATTTAGATATTTTTGTAACCTAAGATTTAATCTTGAAAACTGCATTAGTACAGTTCTCTATCCTCAACTGATGATCTCAATTGTATCTTCACATTAGCCATTCAGACTCGCATTTACTCCAAGTAGGATAGCAGAGAAAAATAGAAACATATGACACTTTCCTTCATTCTGTTAAGGATCATCTTTCTGTCAAATAACACTTCACTATTACCTTAATCCAAGTCTACAATGGTCTTCTTCTGGTGATCGATATATTAACCATAATTCTATCAATTTTTTCTGCCCGGCGATGTAATTGATCTCCATTACATGCACACAAACAATCTCATCGAATTTCTTACACAAAAATAAAAAGTTAAATGATCAAATTGTATTGACATTTAAAAGATGCTACTTCTTAAAAAGATTACTTGCTGCATAATTGTCAAAATCAAGTAGCAGTGTTTTGTTTAAAAGATGCTACTTCTTAAAAAGATTAGTTGCTGCATAATTGTCTAAAAGATGCTACTCCTTAAAAAAAACAACAAAAAATTGCGGAAGCTACAAACCTTTTGACAGATTATAAAAAAACTAACAGGATTTTGTTTTACTGTGTGTTCCTACCATGACTTCCAAAGAACTAGCTTCCACGACAGAATTATTTACTACATGATCGCATGTTTTGCCTGTGATATTTATCGATTAAAATGCCTAGAATTAAAACAATAGGCCATCCTCCCCTTCTTCACCTCTCCCTTTTGAGTCATTTGCACACAAAAATTTGATTGCGATAAAGCAATCCATGGTAGTTAATTGATATTAGTTATGGTTCATAGTAATATTAGGCAATTTAGCTAAGAAAATAAAAAAAAGACCTAAAGAAGCAATAGAGGGTCAGATACACTAGAAAATTATGGTAAATGGACCACAAAAACACAACTCATGCATTAAAATATAATGCACAACTGGATTCCACTAATATTAACCTTCTGATTCCACTAATATTAACATGGAATTAGGAGGGGGATGCAAAAGCCTTAGGCGTTATGCTCTACTCTTTATTTTTATTTATTTACTATACTCTTTGTTTTATTTTGTTTATTTCATTTCGATTTTAGGCTCATTGGATCCATCATCATCATGGTTGGTCTCTACTGTGTTTTATGGGGTAAAAGTGAAGAGAAGGGGGTAAGAAGGCAAGAGGAAGACCAAGGGTTAACAACACATCTCCTTGATGACCACTCAAGAGTTAAATAATGTCAACAGTTAATAGGATAACAAGCAACTGATGCATCCATATATAAAGAAGTGAAGCTAATAAGGTTGTAATACCTAAGAGATGAGAAAATCCTGCCTAGAGTCTACGTCTAGCAATGCCGTTGATGGGATCACGATTGCCGGCTTCCTCTTCATTCAGACGACTGGATGATGTCGGGTCTCTATCACCTTGCTGTATAAGAAATAAGTATGAAATGATGATAAGCTTTGAGGGAGATCATAATTCAATAACCAGGAGGTCTACCGAACAAGTACTTATATTTGAAACTAAAAGGAAAAATAATGAACTTACAATTTTATAGTCTACCTGACAAGTACTTATATTTGTTTCGTTATTCTAATGTTACAGTCTTCAGTTTGCATAATAAATGTTGTAATATATATCGAACTGTAATATATATATATATATATATATATATATATATATATATATATATATATATAGGGAAAGCTTCGATTGAGCACTACTCTAGTGCTCACCGCGTGAACACTAGGCCTTCGGGCGTTCATATCGAAAATTCGAACCGTTCACATTGATCTACACATCTAAATTAGTCTAAATATGTAAAATCAAATCATTTGAAAATCATTGTTTTTATATTCACATGATGGATGGGCAAATAAATTTCAAATGATTTGATTTTACATATTTAGACTAATTTAGATGTGTAGATCAATGTGAACGGTTCAGATTTTCAATATGAATGCCCGAAGGCCTAGTGTTCATGCGGTGAGAACTAGAGTAGTGCTCAACCGAAGCTTTCCCTATATATATATATATATATATATATATATATATATATATATATCAAATTGCAAGTAGTTTTCAATTGATACACACAATTAGATAAGAACAATATTGTATATAATTTCTAACTTGTCTCGGTATGTTAGCGGGGTTTTGAACATTTGTTTCCCCCATTATATGTGTTATATGTGCAACTGTTGCCTTAAGCTCTGCGACTTGCGTCTCTAGAATAGATATCTTCTCATCTCTAGGATCTGGCTGTGTTGATGAAGAAGCACAAATTCGAGAGGGTGTTGGTCCTAACCCCTTCCTACGCACACGGCCATGGCGCTCCGGACCCATGTTTTCGACCCCTAGTGTTGAAGCTGCACTATATCAACCGGTGTTGTGGGGAAGTTGGCGGTGGAAGCGAATGATAATTCGGCATACCTATTTCGAGCAGTTCTCTGTTTTAAAAAAAAAAATCTAAAAACATATGATATGTGATTCATTGTTAAGGCATATTACACATCCAATAAGCACATTTAAGATTGAAAAACTATTACCGATATCGTCGCTGCCTTTGAGGATGGAAATACGCCTTGTGAGTTCATGTGGGTTGCGTCGAAGAAATATAAATCGTCGTACTGATCCGCACCTCCTCGCTCCACATCCTACATATATTATAATACATAGGGAATTATAAAATCAGTTACGTATACTATTCAAATGAAGACCAAAACACTTAGATATATCATTATTGCGCGTCGCCTTGCAAACTTGTACCTTCTGAAGTGTGCAGCACGTCCTGTGCATCCCTACTTGCACGACCTCTTTCAGCTCTCTTCTGCACATAAATAAAATTATTACAATCACAATAAGATTTATTAAGCCAAATATCATATCAAAATATATTATATCATATACTACATTTTTTTGATTACCTTCCCTTTAGGTGTACTCCAAAAATGACAAAGAAATTTTCAATCAGAACGCACGACACCTCTCGGGACTACTCTTGTGTTTTCAACCATTGTTCGGTTCTCGTCATAATATTCTGCCTTAAGCTCAACCTTATAGTCTCTCCATTTCTTGGACATAAATTTATTTACCCAACCGGCATCAAGAACCGCCGGGTAATCAAATTTTTGTTGATTCTTGATTTTGATGATCACAACACAGTGCAACATATGTCTATGTTATACAGCTGACATTGCAGTGCAGAGACTAAAGACAATTATAGCTGAACAAACAAACAAGCTCAAACAGATACAGATGAAGAAGACAAGGATCAAAGATTCAATTCAAGACTCAAGACTCAAGACTTCAAGCTCAAACGTGTTATCTTATGTTGTCTTGTAAAACATTGTTTTTTATTTCTTGTTGAGTCTTAGTCTGATGTAAAGCCTTGTCAACACACACACACACACATACTCAAAAATTTCATAATGTGTGTCTTTTAAAAACCCCCAAAAATAAGTCAAAACAGTTTGAAGAATTTTAACTTTTAAGTACCAGTCGACTTAAGCTTTTGCCAGTCGACTGATAAGTACAAAACTGTTTAAAATTATTCAAACTCTGATCAGTCGACTCATATGGCAACCCAGTCGACTGTTCGAGAGTTTTTGACCGTTTTCTGATTTTCAAAATCAAAGTTTTTCAAACTCAAAAGTTCTGATCCGTTGGTTGACAGTTGAGTAACTGTTTTCCAACGTTCAGGAGATCAAAACTCCTTATATAGAGTTTCATATCTCTCTGAAAAGAACAACTTGATTTTCAATACATCCGAGCATTCTAGTGAAAAACTTTTCAAGAGATTTTCTGTGAGAAACAAAGCTTTCAAAGTTCATACACTTTGGTTCTCTACATTCAGTCCAGTATAGCATTGATTTCGCTCTGAACTGAGTATAGAAGTCAACCTTGTGATTTAGCCACGTGCATCAACACATACACCAACAAGGCTATAGGTTGATTGTAAAAATTCTTCTTGTACTTTTGCTCTCGGTTGGAGAGTGGTTGTTGACTCTTGGTTGTAGAGTCGGTGTCTTTTCACTCTTGGTAGTAGAGTTGGTTGCTTTCTCTGGTTGAGAGAAAGGACTACGGGTTAGACAAGGTTGTTGTCGTAACGCCGTAGGGTATTCTTGTAATTTTTCAAGAATAGTGGAAATCTCAAGTGGGTTGCTTGGGGACTGGATGTAGGTCGGGAGGACCGAACCAGGATATATCTTGTGTACTCTGTGATTGATTATCTTGTGCTTTGCATTTACTTTTGCTTATTTAAGTTCTGCAAAACTTGTCTGGCCAGTCGACTCAGCTTCGTATCAGTCGACTGATCAGTCTTGTATTAGCTGTTCTCTTTGTTACATCAGTCGCCTGCCTTATCTATAAGTCGACTGCATCGAGAGTTCAAGTTTCTTTTATTTTGGCTATATCAGTCGACTGGTTCACCACTAAGTCGACTGTGCCGAGAGAAATTTTTTATTCCGCAATTTATTTTTGACAAACACTATTCACCCCCCCCTCTAGTGTTTGTTGCTTAGCCTACAGGATCCAACACTTGGTATCAGAGCAAGGTTACAGGCTATGGCAACCACTTCAAATACAAATCAGTACCATGAAGGCCAATCTACACAACGGCCACCACTATTTGATGGAACGAACTACAATTATTGGAAGTGTCGAATGCGAATCTATCTCCAATCAATCAACTATGAGATATGGCAAATGACAGAGACGGAATACACTGCCCCTACCATTCCATATGCACAATGGAATGATGATCAAAAGAATCAGACCATGAACAATGCCAAAGCAATGAATGCTTTATTTTGTGCACTAACGAAGGAAGAATTCAACCGTGTATCCAATGCTACAACCGCATATCAAATTTGGCATACACTCGAGGTAACACATGAAAGAACGAATAAAGTAAAAGAGTCTAAAATTTCTGTTCTTGTCCACAGGTTTGAGATGTTCAGAATGAAGGACAATGAGACTGTGTCCGAGATGATTACAAGATTCACAGACATCACAAACTCTCTTGTGGCGCTTGGAAAGATCTATACCCAAGCAGAGATGGTCAGAAAAGTCCTACGTGCACTCACTCCAGAATGGGAGAAGAAAACCACTGCAATAGAGGAGGCGAATGATTTGTCAACACTTACTCTCGAGAATCTTGTTGGAAATCTCATGGCATATGAGGTCCAACTTGAAGATCGAAAGAAAGATACTGAATCACACCAAGCAAAGAAGAAATCATTGGCTTTTAAAGCCATGACTGACTCAGAAGATGAGGAAGAAGATGAAGAAGAAATAGCAATGTTCACTCGAAAATTCAAGAAGTTCTTAAAGAAGGGTAAGTTTCATTCTAAAAGTAAAGATTCTAATGACCCTCCTACATGTTTCAGGTGCAATAAAATAGGTCACATGAAGAAGGATTGTCCCTTAGAAAATGCAAAGAACAAGGGAAAATCATCCAACTTCAAGAAGGACAAATATCCAAAGAACAAATTTGCCAAGAACAAAAAAGCCTATCAAGCTACATGGGATGATAGTGATTCATCTTCCGAAGAAGAAACGGATGAAAATAACGAAGTGGCAAATGTGTGTTTTATGGCTGCACAAGAACATGTAAGTAATGATTATGATTCCGAAGATCTTCTTGATGCTTTTAATGAAATATTCCAAGAGTTAAAGAAAGAAAAGATTAGAGTTAAGAATCTTAAAAAAGTGAATCAAACACTTAATCAAGAAAATCTTAACCTTGATAAGGAAGTAAAATCCTTAAATTCTCGCATTGCAAGTTTAGATACTGATCTTGAAACTCTCAAAAAGAATTATGAAGAGATTTCAAAGAACGTGTCTAAGTTTAACAAAGGCAAAGAGAATTTAAATGAGATGCTTCATCATCAAGTTACATCTAGTCAAAAATTTGGACTTGGTTTTAAGAAACCTTCTGCAAAAGAATCTCCTGTTTTAAACACTAGTAAGAATAAGTCAGCATCTATTTCTAGTGTTACACACAAGTTGTATGATTTCTTTGCAAAACCAAAGGTTGTTAATTTCAGTGAGAAAAGCAAAACTAACATTCGGGTAAGTCGACTGAACCACACCACCAGTCGTCTGTCCAGAGAAAGTGGATCTTATTCCATAAGATCAAAACCTCCTATAAGTCGACCTAGTGCATCTACCAGTCGACTGATGTACACCAACAGTCGACTGAGCAACACTGGTAAGTCGACTGGACAGAACAAACTAGTATGGGTTCTAGTCAGTCTTAATCAGAATGATAGAATTGCTTATATCAATTCTTATATGTTGAATGTGTGTAATTCTACCTATTATATTCCTGCTTATGGAGGAAGATCAAACTCTTCATGGGTTTGGTTTCCCCCAAACTAATGTGTTTTGGACCCAATAAAAAGGGTACCATATTTACCTTCAAATTTTTATAGGTACCCAAGAAAGAACGCTGGATATTAGACAGCGGATGTTCAAAACACATGACAGGGCATGCCAACCTACTATCCACCATTCAAAGTATAGATGGAGGAACCGTCACCTTTGGAGATAACAACAAAGGCAAAGTCATCGGTATTGGCATGGTCGGTAAAATATCTAACCCTATTATAGAAAATGTGCTTTTAGTTAATTGTTTAAAGCATAATCTCTTAAGTATTAGTCAATTGTGTGATAAAGGCTATAAAATAGTTTTCGAAAAAGATGCATGCTTAATTTATGATTTTACTATGCAAAATGTTGTTTTTCAAGGGTTTCGTAAAAATAATATTTATGAATTATGTTTGAATGCAATTGATTTTTCAAATGATTTTTGTTTGATAGCTTCTAACAATGAATCTTGGTTATGGCATAGAAGATTTGGACATGTGAACATGAAAAATCTCTCAAAATTATCTAAATATAACCTAGTTAAAGGACTGCCAAAACTATCCTTTAAAAAGAATAAGTTATGTGATGCATGTCAACTAGGAAAACAAATCAAATCCACTTTTAAAACAAAATACGTAATCTCTACTAGTAGGCCACTTGAACTAATTTATATGGATTTATTTGGCCCTACTAGAGTTGCTTCTTTAAATAAAAGTAGATATGTGTTTGTTTTAGTAGATGATTTTTCAAGATTCACTTGGACATTCTTTTTAAAACATAAAAATGATGCTTTTGAAGAATTTGCACATTTTTGTAAACGTGTTCAAAATCAAAGATCTCTAACCATAGTCACTATTAGAAGTGATCATGGTGGAGAATTTGAAAATGAAACATTTACAGAATATTGCAACAAGAATGGTATAACACATTCATTTGCATTTCCTAGAGCTTCACCACAAAATGGTGTGGTTGAAAGGAAAAATAGGACTTTGCAAGAATGCGCACGTACTATGCTTGTTGAAAGCAATCTACCAAAGCATTTTTGGGCTGAAGCTGTTGCTACAGCTTGTTATGTTTTGAATAGAATTCTTCTAAGACCTAAACTAAAGAAGACTTGTTACGAGTTATTTTTTAATAAAATTCCTAAAGTCTCTTACTTTAAGACATTTGGTTGCAAGTGTTTTATTCTAAACACAAAAGATAATTTAGACAAATTTGATCCTAGATCTAATGAGGGTATCTTCTTGGGATACTCAAATAGGCATATAGAATTTTCAATAAGTCTACAATGACTATTGAAGAATCAATGCATGTTACATTCGATGAATCCTTACCTTCATCAACATTAAATAGGGATGATGAAACTGATTTATTACCGTTAGATAATGTGATTAAATCCTTAGAGCAAACTAATCTATCTGATAAGTCGACTGATAAGGTCTCCCAGTCGACTGACGTAAAGCAGTCGACTGAAGAACAAGTCAAGTCGACTGATCCGATTGAGATATCTTCAACTTTACCAAAGTCATTTGTTGAAGTTAAAGATCATCCTCATGACTTAATAATTGGTGACATCTCCCATGGTATTCAGACACGTTCACATGTTAATATGATCTCTCATACAGCATTCTTGTCGGATTTTGAACCGAAAAATATACAAGAAGCTTGTGAGAATGAATATTGGATGAATGCCATGCAAGATGAACTAAACCAATTTATAAGGAATTGTGTATGGGATTTAGTTCCTAGACCTCCTGATCAGACTATCATTGGTACCAAATGGGTATTCAAGAATAAGTTAGATGAATCAGGACAAGTTGTAAGGAACAAGGCTAGATTAGTTGCCCAAGGATATAATCAAGAAGAAGGTATAGATTTTGATGAAACATATGTTCCTGTTGCTAGACTAGAATCTATTCGTATTTTATTATCTTTTGCTTGTTTCATGAATTTTATACTTTTTCAAATGGATGTGAAAAGTGCCTTTCTTAATGGGTTTATTAAGGAAAATGTTTATGTTAAACAACCACCAGGTTTTGAACATGAACAATTCCCAGATCATGTTTATAAATTGAAAAAGGCTTTATACGGTCTCAAACAAGCACCTCGTGCTTGGTATGATCGTCTAAAAACTTTTCTTTTAGAAACAGGATTTGAAATAGGTAAAGTAGACACTACTTTGTTTATCAAAAGAGTTGAGAATGATATCTTAATCATACAAATATATGTTGATGATATAATTTTTGGTTCTACTAATAATAATCTATGTCAAGAATTTGCTAATACCATGAAAAATGAATTTGAGATGAGTCACATGGGTGAACTCAATTATTTCCTTGGATTGCAAATTAAACAGTCCCCGAGTGGCATATTTATCAATCAAGGCAAATATGCAAAGGAATTACTCAAACGTTTTAACATGGATGGTACTAGTAGTAAATCCACACCTATGGCTACTACTACTACTCTTGACAAAGACTTATTAGGTAAGAGTGTTGATCAAAAACTCTATCGAGGTATGATTGGTTCACTCTTATATATTACTGCAAGTAGACCAGATATTATGTTCAGCGTATGTTTATGTGCTAGATATCAATCTAGTCCTAAAGAGTCTCATTTAAAAGCAGTGAAACGAATTTTAAGATATATTAAAGGCACATCTGAATATGGTTTATTTTATCCACGCACCGATAATTTTCAACTTTTGTCTTATAGCGATGCCGATTTTGCTGGAAGCAAAACTGATCGCAAGAGTACTAGTGGTACATGTCACTTTTTGGGACATTCCCTAGTCTCTTGGTGCAGTAAAAAGCAAAACTCCGTATCCCTATCTACCACGGAAGCTGAATATATCGCTGCAAGTTTGGCATGTGCACAAATTTTATGGATGAAACAAACCTTGTTAGATTATGGTATTTCATTTGAGAAACCCTCAATTATGTGTGATAATACCAGTGCAATTAATTTATCTAAAAATCCGATTCAACATTCACGTACGAAACATATTGATATTCGACATCATTTTCTACGTGATCATGTTTTAAAAGGAGATATATCTTTAGACTTTATCTCTACTGATAAACAAGTAGCAGATATATTTACCAAGCCCCTTAAAGAAGATACTTTCATTAAATTAAGGAGAGAACTTAGAATTTGTGATTTTACTGATATTTGTTGAACATGGCTTCTGATAAGTCGACTGTCTTTGTGTATAAGTCGACTGAACTGTTTTTTTTAAACCTACCATTTTTTTTCTCTGACAAGTCGCCTGGCTTCTCAACCAGTCGACTGATTAGTAGATATAACATTTTTATTTTCTTCTCGACTCAGTCGACTGATAACCCCTACCAGTCGACTGTCGCGAGATCAATTGTTTTCAGCGAGTCTTCATCACAGTTTTGAGATAAAACTGCTCAATTTCTCACCCGTGACTCCTTATCTCAGCCGTTGATATCTTTTCTTTGCATCTGAGCCGTCTATTCTCTGTTAAAAACCCTTTACCAGCCCCTCTTTCTCACTTTTACCGATCTCAAATTTCACCCCCAATTTCAAAACCCTAAGGCAAGAGAAGAAGAAGCTCAATTCGACCAGATTTCAAGTCGACTGCTGGCTGTTGTCTCTCTCTACCATCTTGGTAAATCTCGATTTTTTTCTCCTTCCAAAACCCTAATGGCTCCCAAAAGATCTAAGAGAACTCACGAGGGTACATCTTCTTCACAAGAGTACACCCAATACCTTTTGAGTCCCGATCTACTTGATCGTTGGTATCTCTTTTGTACCATTCAAATCTTCCCTGGAAGATTTGTCAATTTTAATGACTTAGATCGTTTTAACCTCGTTCCACTTTTTCAAAATTGTAGTCTCTATGACTTTCTTTCATTATCTAACCAACCAAATTACTATCCCCAACTTATTTATTTGTTTTATACAAATATGATCGTTGTTCAAAAACCAGATGGGGATGTATTAATCCGTTCGTCAGTGAAAAATATTAAAATGACTTTAACACCGACTAGGATTAATGCAATGTTGGGTATAGATGATGGTGGAATTCCTCTTGATGAATTATTTTAGATGATGCTTCTATATTGTCTAGAATTCTCTTAACTAATTCTCGACTTCCAATGACAAGCAAAAATCTAAGACCAATTACTAAGCTTGTCGGTAGAATATTAGCTTATAACATCCTTCCTAAAAAGAGAAGTTATGACCAATATTCTACTGAGTTACAAAAAGCTATCTATGCAATTTTTGGTAGGATAGCTGTTGATTGGGGTCAAGTTATTTTTTCCAAACTTAATCAAGACCACACTCACTTTCTACCCTTTGGAGGCTTTCTTACTAGAGTCTTTACTGCTTTTAAAGTTGATCTTGAGTCGGAAACAAATGTTGTTTCTAGATATGAGTGTTTCGATCGTGCTAGTTTGGCACGAATGAAACTCCTTGATGCTCCTACTCAATCACCCCCTAGGTCTCCTCCAATGTCCCAAGCTCCCTTAGGTTCATCTTCTAGACCTAGAGCCTCTCAACCTTCTACATCTGATGATCCACCTCTCCCTCAAGCCAATTATGATGACCCTCGAACCATGTACGACTGTGTGTCTTACCAAATGAATCATTCAGTCACAGTCGATAGACATCTTTCTTCCCTTGGTTCCCAACTAGACAATATTGGTTCTGAGGTAGCCTATCTCTCTCATCTCTTCACTTCTCAGTTTCATCCCCCTTCTCAAGATGATGACGAAGACTCCGAAGACGATGATTGAAGATTCCTTCTTTTTATTATTTATGTAATTTTCTTTTAATGCAGTTTGTTTCTATGTATTAAATCTTCCTTTTAATGCAAAATCTTGTTCTTTTATGCTTTTTGATGATTCCAAAGGGGGAGAGAAAGAGAGAACGAAAGCTGCATCTCAGTTATATTTTATCTATGTGTTACATTTCTCTGTGTGTTATGTTCTATCTATGCTGCATGTGTTACATTCAAAATTATCTCTCTGGTCAGTCGACTTCCCAAGGATACAGTCGACTGCTGCTGCAGCTGTGATAATACTTGCTGCATCTATGATATTTGTTACAATGCTTTCATGTTCTGGTCAGTCGCCTGATCTATTTTCCAGTCGACTGATACATTCTATATATCAAGTTTTTTTATGCATATTGTGTTTTTAATAGGGGGAGCTTTCAAAATCTATGCTTGTATGTCTATTTATAAACTGTTATCAGCTATTGTGTTGTCATCATCAAAAAGGGGGAGAATGTTGATTCTTGATTTTGATGATCACAACACAGTGCAACATATGTCTATGTTATACAGCTGACATTGCAGTGCAGAGACTAAAGACAATTATAGCTGAACAAACAAACAAGCTCAAACAGATACAGATGAAGAAGACAAGGATCAAAGATTCAATTCAAGACTCAAGACTCAAGACTTCAAGCTCAAACGTGTTATCTTATGTTGTCTTGTAAAACATTGTTTTTTATTTCTTGTTGAGTCTTAGTCTGATGTAAAGCCTTGTCAACACACACACACACACATACTCAAAAATTTCATAATGTGTGTCTTTTAAAAACCCCCAAAAATAAGTCAAAACAGTTTGAAGAATTTTAACTTTTAAGTACCAGTCGACTTAAGCTTTTGCCAGTCGACTGATAAGTACAAAACTGTTTAAAATTATTCAAACTCTGATCAGTCGACTCATATGGCAACCCAGTCGACTGTTCGAGAGTTTTTGACCGTTTTCTGATTTTCAAAATCAAAGTTTTTCAAACTCAAAAGTTCTGATCCGTTGGTTGACAGTTGAGTAACTGTTTTCCAACGTTCAGGAGATCAAAACTCCTTATATAGAGTTTCATATCTCTCTGAAAAGAACAACTTGATTTTCAATACATCCGAGCATTCTAGTGAAAAACTTTTCAAGAGATTTTCTGTGAGAAACAAAGCTTTCAAAGTTCATACACTTTGGTTCTCTACATTCAGTCCAGTATAGCATTGATTTCGCTCTGGACTGAGTATAGAAGTCAACCTTGTGATTTAGCCACGTGCATCAACACATACACCAACAAGGCTATAGGTTGATTGTAAAAATTCTTCTTGTACTTTTGCTCTCGGTTGGAGAGTGGTTGTTGACTCTTGGTTGTAGAGTCGGTGTCTTTTCACTCTTGGTAGTAGAGTGGGTTGCTTTCTCTGGTTGAGAGAAAGGACTACGGGTTAGACAAGGTTGTTGTCGTAACGCCGTAGGGTATTCTTGTAATTTTTCAAGAATAGTGGAAATCTCAAGTGGGTTGTTTGGGGACTGGATGTAGGTCGGGAGGACCGAACCAGGATATATCTTGTGTACTCTGTGATTGATTATCTTGTGCTTTGCATTTACTTTTGCTTATTTAAGTTCTGCAAAACTTGTCTGGCCAGTCGACTCAGCTTCGTATCAGTCGACTGATCAGTCTTGTATTAGCTGTTCTCTTTGTTACATCAGTCGCCTGCCTTATCTATAAGTCGACTGCATCGAGAGTTCAAGTTTCTTTTATTTTGGCTATATCAGTCGACTGGTTCACCACTAAGTCGACTGTGCCGAGAGAAATTTTTTATTCCGCAATTTATTTTTGACAAACACTATTCACCCCCCCTCTAGTGTTTGTTGCTTAGCCTACAGGATCCAACAATTTTTGTTGCATATGAACAAGAAAATTTGTTGGCTGTAATGATATGAATTTCTTAATTTTCTGAACTCTGTATTATACTTGTAATCACAAATTAGGTTAGCCCAGATCTCTATGGTGATAGCAACCCAAGGCTGTTTACTTACTGGACTGTAAGTTTGTCATCTATTGCATAGTTGATGTACTAAAAGGGAGATTAAAAGACATTCTTGAAAGCTTTAGAAGAGAGATTCTTGTTTAATATCAAGTTGTGTGACTTGTTTATTATTATTGTGTTTTGATTTTTAGGAATAAAAATTCAATTATTCAGAGTGATGCATATCAAGCTACAGGATGCTACAACCTAATGTGCTCAGGATTCATTCAAACTAGATTTAACTTGTTCTTCCATGCACTATCCTATAATAACAAGTCTAATTGGTTTAGTTGCAGTTAAAACACCCTAATGTTTCACTAACTTAGGGTATTTTTACTCCACACACACAAAAAAAAAAAAAAAAACTTCAGGGTATTTAAATGCAGAATGTAACTGATAAGATATAAAATTGCAATATCGATATAACAAGAAGGTGTCTTACTGTGATTTAGCCATTCTGATTTAGTGACAAGTTTGAAAATTTTATATTTCGAACAAGGACCCAAAGGATATCAAAGAAATACTGTAGAAATGGATGGTACCTTAAGAACTTCAACAGCTCTAGCCCTGGTCGCTATGGGAATTTTTGTCCATCTATCGTAAGATAGTGGAAGGTACTCCGAATTCCTTGCAATCAACCCCATGAACGATGCGAAGGTCATGGCATTTTTTCCAATGGGTTGATGATCCCCGTTCACCTCGACTAGAATTTTTTGACTCGCGGGTAGCTTCCATACATCATTTAACTTCGTCGCTCCCCGGGTCTTTTTTTAGGGGGGTGGCTGGGTGCTCCCCTCACCTACCTCTAAGTGGTTATCCTCCTCGTTTAGAGACTCCTCACCCCTTTGACTAAGTGTCCGTATTCCTTCGCGGCATAATTCACACCTATTGAAAAAATCAATAAAATATAAATTAGTATAAAAATACAATATTTAATTCACATTTCAAAGACAAGGCAAAATAATTGATAAATAAAGTTAATTCAAATTATGCATGAATGTGTTGATACTTCACAGTAGTGGGATAATTCAAAGTTACTTCACAGTAGTGGGATGATTCAAAGTTACTTCACAGTAGATTGACTCATATATATATATCAAGTAAGAGTCACAAAGTGCTACCATGAAGTGTTCTAACCACCTAAGCAAGTTGAGAAGGCAATGAAAGAGAATTAAGCTAAGAGTAAAGAGGGAGATGAAATTGTCGAAGGTCAGCTGATGACTCAGGTTTAGTTACCCATGAATCTCACTCTTCTCATTGCATAATTCCAAACTAGAAGTTCTAGTTCATCCATGAGGAATCCAACTATTCAATCACAAGATCTGCTTCTCTTTTTACATGAAGGAGCTTTAGAATTACTACGACATATTCTCAATTGCAAAAATTACATCCACTTCAACCTCCTCTTCTGTATGTACGTACTAAATCACAACCCTCAAAAAGCATATAATACACTTCAGATCTGCATGCATAGTTTGTGAGTGTGCAAGTTAATCTCTTTGGGGTTGTGCATTTTGTGGACAACCATCAACTTACAAATCCCAACCATTCATTTAAAACTCCAATTTAAATCATCCATCCAACTAAATTCAACCATAGCCTCTCTCATGCACTGCATGCGCCAAATAACTAGTCTCAAACCTCTAACTCTGCATAATTCGCCTCATACATCTATCAAACAATTACAAATCCAATCCATTGTCCACCTCAGAAATCATGGGTAACTTCCTATTAAATTCTATAACCATTCCCTAAATTTGAAATTTGAAATAATCACAGCCCCTTCGCACCCATCAAAACAAAATTCAAATTGGCCAAGCACAAGCCCAGATCTAATCAAAACCCAAACTTTACCACACAAAATCAATCAAGAACCTCAAATTACCTGAACCTAGATGGGGGATTGCAGTAGATCTCAACCAAGCGATGCCCAACTCCTGCAGTAGCAATTACCCAGATGTAAGGAATATAGCATTAAAGTCATCATATATACCATTAAAGTCATCATATATATCATATAGCAGCTTGTAAAATGGACAATGCCAACTTATATACCATAAAAAAGTCAGAAGCATGCTGAAATCTTGAAACAGGTATCAACCGAGACAATACAATGCAATCTTGTAAACACATAATTAACAATTCAAATATGTTTCAAAAGTTATTGTTATTCAATACTATCCAATACATCCCCTGGCTCTCCATCTGTGCGTAGCCAATTAGGTTTATTGTTGTCATCTGATATGTTTACATCAAACCTAGGAAATTCAGCAGCAACTAAAATGTTAGTGACATCTTCGTCTTCATCATCTGATGTCTCTTCCAACTTATATACATCTCTTGTTTGCATAATAAGAGCCACGTAAGATTTAGGCAAAGCTGGATCTTCAACATAGAACACTTGGAGGACTTGAGATGGGAACACAAATGGTTCATGGCTGATATGTGTGCCGGTATGAATCAAATTTGAAAAGGTTCCAATTATGAAACCTAAAGTATCCTTGTTTTGGGGATAATTCTTATCCATACCAGCCGAATCCGCGCGAAATAAGACAACTCGAAAATGACCGAAATAGTCTAACTCGATGATATCCGTCAGTACCCCATAATAGTCAACATCTTCATCAACTGGATTTGTGTCATTCTTAGAAGCATAACTTCTTGTCTTTAACGTCACCACAATTCCACTATTCTGGGACTTTAAATAACGTTCACGATCCTTAGTATGAAATTTGAATCCGTTATATATATATCCCTTAAATCTTTTAACCATCTTATGGGGACCATTAGCAAGAATCTTGATTTTAGGTGATACCAAATCGTCATGCAATTTCGGAACCTATAGGATGTGATGATAAACCGTATTATTAAAATTAAGAATATTCTAACAAAAAAGACAGTACACGATAATTTGGAACACTCTTACATAGTCTTTAAGCCACATATGAAATCTTTCATTCATCATCTTATTTTGGTTATGTGGTCTTAATTTCCTTGTTCTAGAATTCCTTTTCATTTCACGGATAAATTCTCTGTAAATATTTAAAAGAACAAAATATAATTAGATTTACATTGTTCAAATCGAGTTTAATTAAATATAAACCAACCCAATTATGACTTACTCTCGGAATGGCTCAACTGTTGCATGATGATCTAGCACATATCGATGTACTTGTTCCCATGTTAAGTTATCTAACTCAACCACATCAACTTTACCAATGGTATTTCCAACAGTTTGAAAGAGATAATGTGCCTCACCAAGGTTTGACCCAACTGGGTTTCTCCTTGGTCTAGTAAGACATGTCTCGATACCCTGAAGATATCGGGAATAAAAGTTGGAGCACTCTTCCGAGAGATAACCTTCTGCTATTGAGTATTCTAGATGGGATCTATTTTTAATATATCCCTTAAGTCGATAAAGATACCTATACATGTAAATGGTTAGATCCAAAAAAGTATGCACATTATCCAAATGCGAGGTATATAATTAACAAATATGAATAACTACCTCTCAATGGGATACATCCACCGATAATGTACCGGACTACCAAGTCTTGCTTCGCCTGCTAGATGAATGACCAAGTGAATCATTATAGTGAAGAACGAAGGGGGAAATATTCTCTCCATTTGACAAAGTACCAAAGCAGCATGTTGCTCCAACAGGTTAATGTCTTCAACACGTAGAACCCTTGAGCAAAGTCCTTTATAAATGCTACACAGATCCTTGATGACGGTAGTGACTTGGTCAACACATTGAAAACCTTAAAGCCATATGAAGGAGTTCCTGCATCAAGATGTGGTAGTCATGTGACTTTAGACCCTGTAGCCTCTTCTCCTTATCATTGACGCACCTTGCTATGTTAGATGAATAGCCATCGGGAAACTTTAAGCTCCTGTAGAACTTTGCAGAACGATTCCAACTCCTTTTTAGACATGCAGTACATTGCTGGAGGAAGGCGCACTCTGCCATTCTGTAAATATTCGGGGTGCAACTCGTGTCGTATGTCCAACGCAGCTAAATCAAGACGACACTTAAGATTGTCTTTTGTCTTCCGATCATCTCTCTTGAGAGTTCCTACACAATTTTCACCTATATTTTTTCTGATATGCATCATATCTAAATTATGGCACAATAAATTGAATTCCCAGTACGGCAGTGTAAAGAAAATGCTCTTCTTCTTTCAGGACCCTAAATCAACAATGTCATCACATTCATCTTCATCATTGGCGTCATCCCTTGCCCTTTTCTTGCCCTTTTTTTATGGCTTCTACTTCCTTACCATAATTGAAATGATGACCATGTAGCCGCCTTAACACATCGGACCCAGACGATATCTCAGGTGAATGTTCCCACTCCTCCACCCCATCAAAAGTCGTAGTTTCCATCCTGAAATTGTGTGTTGGGCAACCATCTTTTATGACCCATGTAGCAGAACTTTCTCCCATTATATAGCCATTGTGAAGTAGTTTTATCAGCACAACAAGGACATGCATTACGCCCTTTGGTGCTATAACCGAATAAATTTGCATACGCAGGAAAATCATTGATTGTCCAAGTCAATGCAACTCGAAGACAGAATGATTTCTTAGTTGTTATATCATATGTTGGAACACCCTCCCACAACTGTTGGAGCTCATCTATTAAAGGCTGAAGATAGACATCTATATCATTTCCAAGGCTTTTCGGTCCAGGAACTATTGTGGACAAAATAAATGACGATGGCTTCATACACTTCCAAGGTGGTAGATTATACGGTATCAACACTACAGGCCATATGCTTTATGTACTACTCATTTGCCGAAATGGGTTAAAACCATCAATGGCTAATCCAAGTCGCACGTTGCGAGTATCTTTAGCAAAATCAGGATATCTTTCATCAAAACTTTTCCATGCAGCAGAATCCGCCGGATGTCTGAGAATTCCATCATTCTTCCGCCTTTCAGCATGTCATCTCATATCAGAAGAATTCTTAGATGACATAAACAACCTTTGTAGCCTAGAAATCAAAGGAAAGTAGTGCATCTGTTTTGTTGGCTTCTTTTTCTGTCTTGATTTAACTATCCCACTTGCATCTTGTTCTTCATTCGGAACACCTTTCCATTTTGAAGTACCAAAAATTTTACAGTTCTTCAGACTCTCCTTATCCCCCCCTAAATAACATACAATCATATCGACATGCAACTATCTTCTCATACCCCAGATGAAAATATTTAAGAAATTATTTTATTCCATATGCTGAATTTGGGAGACAAATTTCAGGAAATGCTTCATTCAACAATTTAAGTAACATTGTAAAGGATTTGGCAGACCAACTATTCAAACATTTAATCTGAAATAACCTCACGATGAATGAGAACTTCGAAAATTTGATGCAATCACGATACAAGGGTGTACTAGCATCCTCCAACAAATTACTGAATGCTTCAAATTCTTTGTTAAATTCAGAGTTTTGCCTTCCCTCATCCACTCCACCCTCGTCTCCATCAGTGTGCGAGGTTTCGGCGGTTCATCATGGACTTGGGTTGTTGAACTATTTGTGTGCATTGGATTGTTGTGAATTCCAAAAGCATCTCGTACTAAATTTTGCATCACATCGGCAAGACTGTCATCGTCATTCACTAAGGGTTCATTTTCCACTTCCAACACATCTTGTCCAACCGGAACCGATGTGCCACGCTCTCCATGGCAGAACCACAGTGTGTACCCTTGCAGAAAACCATTAATCACCAAATGTGTTTGTACTTCGTAACATGAAAGCAAATGACAGTTTACGCATCGGCGACATGGACAAAGGATAAAGTTGGGATCACGAGAATGTTGCTTGGCAAAGATAATGAAATCTCTAACACCATCTCGATACTCTTTGCATAATCGTGACTTACTCATCCAACTTTTATCCATTTCAATAATATAACTCAATCTGAAAATTAAATTTCATAAAAGATAGCTATTCAGAAAGAGAGACTGAGACCCTCACAATTTAAAATATTCTTTTTCAATGAACAGCCCATAATTTGATTTCCAAAAGAAAATTAGCTACTTAATTACCTATAATCCTATAGAGGATTTACAAGACCATAACCATTGACCCGAACTTACGCCACTCAATCCAAAACCAACTCTTGACATTTTATCTATCATACATGTCTAGTGTCTCCCTGTCCAATTGACAACGGGTTCATGATATAGGTAATCTCCTAAGATATGCTAATTAAATTGTCAACACTATATTGCCTTCTTTATGAATTCTATACAGCAAGATATCCATCATTCTTGTGGATTAAATAACCTTTCTTGTTATGTCATACATAAAAGAATTTGTGCAATTACTGAGAATAATCTTCTTTGATCCATAAATATTAAAGGCAAAGTTAGGGTAAAAGTCTCAAATTAATTTTTTTATTATTATCAAAAAGTAATCACAAAATTCACTTACAAATCTATCTTATACTATATTCCTTTATGACATATTACAGCTTAGGGTTTTTATTTTGTATTGTCCAGACATGAAAAAGATACCTTGGTGGACAGTACTGCCCCCCACTTGTCTGCAATCAATGACTTTCAAAACGAGAAGAGATAATCTTACAAGAACCATGTTACTTAAATGTAGGGCTCATATATGTCTTCAATGTAGTTGTGGCTTTTGCCCTTATTTTAGATATAGATAGTTTAATGGGTAAATTACGGGTACCAGCAATTGCAACCTATGTAACCTGGACATGGAAAACCCATCTTTCTAACACGTGTCGCACACTTAATGTGAGACACATGTACCAATATGCCAAGTGTAGTTTCTAGTTATGAAAGTACCGATTTGTGTGTGATCTGCAGCATATCCATGTCAGCATGTTCGTGTTCATGCTTCTCCAATAGTAATTACAACAAGAAATTAAGTTCCTAATGAAAAGCAAAATCCAATAGAAACATCATGGATAATGAATGTACTATCTGCACAAACAAAGAATGCATTATTGCAAAACTTTGTTTACCCAAAAGTGCATAGGAGGAACAAAGAAGATATGGAGAAGATCGTTAGCACATGGTTATATATATATTAACAAAATGAATCTCAAACCCATTCAATCTGCAATAGTCAAATCCATCTACTAAACAAGAAACTGGTATAATGTGATTCTTAATGCTTAAAATTTAATATCGGCATATATCATTCATATAGTAAGACTGACTAGATGCTTAACACAGTTACATACATCTCTACTACTATAATGGGAGAAGGCCTTAGTCCTTAACCCAACCCGTGCAACGCACGTGTTGGTAAATTTATTTATTTTTTTGCCCTTTTCATTCCCCCCCACCAAAAAAAAATTCCCCACGTGCAGATCACGTAGTTTTTTCCCCTTTTCATTCCCCCCTAAAAAAAAATTACCCACGTGCAAAGCACGTGTATAATACTAGTAATTATTAATGACAAAATGAAACATGAAACTCAAACCCATTAATCTACAAAAAAGTCAAATTCATAAGCTAACGTAAATTGTTATTATGTGATTGTTAAAACTAAAAATTTTCATTATCAGCACTATCAGTCACAATGTAACAGACAAAATGATGCTTCTATGCATCTGTAACAGTAAAGAACAATCATAATACCTTGATCTTTGTACTTCTTGTACAATTGACTCAGCTCGGTGTAATTCAAGTTGGTCAGCCCACTGTAATAAACAACAGCAACACTTAGAAAAATGCGAAAACCAAAAACCTACAACAAGCAACACTCACAAACACAAGGAGTAAGAACATACTATCAAATTCAGATTGTAAAATAACCAAAAACCTACAACAAGCTAATCAATCCAGATTGTAAAATAACTTCCCAATCTAAAACTACAACAAGAACCAAAAACGCTAAAATAATTTCCCAATCCAAAACCTATTCCATGCTAATACGATCTCAGAATCCAAAACCTACAAATCTAACAAATAGTTCAACAAGAATGGAATCAATAATGAAAATCAAAATGAAAGAATAGTCACCGACGACGAGAGAAGAGAGAGATTGAACAGCGGCGGCGACGAAGGATAACTGAACGGCGACGACGAAGGATAAGAGAAAGATGGCAGCGACGAAGGATAAGAGAGATTGAACGGCTGCGGCGGTGAGATCGAGACGGCGTTGTGGAAATCGAAGAAAGAAATAGGAACAAAGTGGAGATTGGGTTTCGGAGAGATAGGGTTTCGTCGATGAAATGGGTTTCGGAGAGAGGGAAATTAGGGCGCGAGTGAAATTAGGGGAGAGTGAAAAGAGAGAGGGAAGTGGGGAATTTAGGGTGCGGGGGGGGGGGGGGGGGGGGGGGGGGGTTCCCTGGCGTTTGCCAGCGCCTGGGATTGGTGAAATCCCTGGTGCTTTTTAATAAACGCCGGGGAATTCCCCAGCGCCTGGGATTGGTGAAATCCCTGGTGCTTTTTAATAAACGCCGGGGAATTCCCCAGCGCCTGGGATTGGTGAAATCCCTGGTGCTTTTTAATAAACGCCGGGGAATTCCCCAGCGAAACACCCCAAATGCCGGGGAATTTACGCCAGATATTCCTCTTTATTTTGTAGTGGGTGGTCGAAGCATATGCTTTCAAGGAGAGGGATGTAGTATTTCAAGCCCTTAGCTCCAAGGGCCATCAGAATGACATGCTTCAAACTGCTGAACTGGTAGTTGACAAAAATTTCCATACCCTCTTTCTTTCTTTTTGCTTGAATTGTACTGGTCAAAGTTACTCAATTATGAGGATGTTTTGGTTTGGAGGTGTGTTTACCATGAGAATACCATCCTGGCAAGGCGATAAGTCTTGGACTTTCTTTGGAAATGGACTTTGATGAATTCTAACTCCTGCACTATTGTGTGTCCCACTTAACTTGGCAGTCCAAGCTTGAGCCTGCATGGTTCTTAATATAGTGTCATGTATCTAATACTTTGCATTTTGATTTTAATTCAGTTGTATTACCATTGTCTGAGGGTTTCCTACAACTGAATTGATTTGGCTAAGTCCATTGAATATTTTAATTACCAAACTAGAGTAAGACCTAAACATCGAAAACAATGGGTACGTAATTAAATTTAGGTTTGTGACTTTTTTCAACCATTTTGAGTGGTCAGAGCACAATAGGATATAATTTTATACAGAATCTGATACTGAAAGTCTGAAATATTGAACTTGTAAAGTTTGTTATTATCAATATTGCTATTACCTCAGTCATGATTTTTATTCTTGTATCTACTATAAAGTATACACTTTAACACTTCAGCAATATTTGGATCCTAAAAACTGAGAATATATATTTTCTTTGTTATATGATCTTAGTAGATACCTGCAATGAGCTCTAAATCAGCAAATAGATGTGAACTTGAAGAAAGATATCATTTTTGATAGTTTGACATGAGATCAAGCACAAAGTCACCTAGAGGAATAGAGGGCAAGAGCTAGAGATGATTAGGTGGATCTCAATCCCAAGTTTATTTTGTTCTTTTTTTTAATGACAATATTCAAATCATGTATTTGTATTCCTGCAACTTGATACTACTATAAACTTGGTTGGGTATATTAAATATATTGATCTTTTGTATACTGAATCTTCCGATATTGATGTGTTATAATTTTTTTTGAATGTTCTGATATTTATTTGTGTGTATATAAAGTAGAACTAAAAAAAAAAGTCTATCAGCTATTATTTTTTTAAAAAAAAGGGAAACAAAAATGGACCACACCGACGTTTTCCAAACACCAAGGTAGATGAGGATCTATACCGGCGTTTGGAAAAACATCGGTATAGACCCCATAGCTACCACGACGCGCATTACCCCAGCACTTATACCTGTGTTTTCAAAAATGCTGGTAGTGTCTACCCCGGCATTTAAGAATCCCTGGGTAGGGAAAAAAAAGTGCCGCTGTAGGCCCTTTGTGTTGTAGTGCCTATAAATACCCTTCCCCCTCTCTCAGTCAGAAGGTAATCGGAAATTTTTCTCTCAAACTCTCTTTCTCTCTCTGGTTCTGCCTTGAGTGTGGGAGGGGTTGTCGCCAGGGTCAAACCGGTGTTTCAGGTTTTTTACAGGCCCATCGGTTGCGTCAATAACCGTCGGATTCAGATCAAGATGCTCTTTCAACGATCCAGATCCAATTTCAGAAGCTCTAACCAATTTTTACGGTGACGATTAAAGGTAAATATTGAGTAGTTTGTTTCAAAATATAAACTCACTATCTGTTTAACATGCACCAAAAAAGAAAAAAAAACACATGCAATCAAATAAAAGCATATGCAATCAAAATAAATATAATGTGGCCGACAAATAAAAAACCCGCATGCAATCAAATTAAATTCTGTACCCAAAAAGGAAAAGGTACATGCAATCAAATAAAAATTTTAAATCTCTACGATTTGTATTCGGAACCAAATCAAAAACTGCCATCTATATCATATCTCAAAAAAACAGAAAATCCCAACAAAAGGAAAACACATGCAGTCAAATAATGCAATTAAAAAAAAATGCAATCTGCCATCTATATGAGGAAACAAATATCCCTAAAAATAATTCCCCAAAATAGAACCTATCAACATAAAATCACAGGAAAAAAAGATGTAAATAAAATCAGATCAAATATAAATTAAATAAATCTCTCTCAAGAAACAAATAAATTCTAAAAACCAAAAAGTAAAGAAACATTTAAAATCTATAATTCTTGCCACGTTGCTTCCATTATCTCTCATATATTTTCTTTCTCCCAAAATCCTATCCTGTCCTCTTTCAATTAATCTCTAATCTCTAATACTATAATAGGAGAGTTGGGATTGTCATTTGTAAACAATCTGTAATTTGTAGATATTCATTTAATCATTTAATCTCAATCATTCTTTTTTAAGTGAGAGTCATATTAACAATTTATTTATTCAACTGTTGTTAGTTACCATAATAACTTAAAGTTCCGATTTATTTACGGTATAATTATTTATAAAAATGTCACTCATATAAAATAAAAATTTGTACCACTAGGGGTAATTTTTAACGAGTATGTGATAAGTAAACGGAGGTCTCAGGATCGAGGCCATATTACGTCTTATTATTTAATATATAAAAATAATAATAATTAGAACGCGCATCTCACGCGGCAATCTCTACTACTATAATGGGAGAAGACCTTAGTCCTTAACCCAACCCGTGCAACGCACGTGTTGGTAATTTTTTTTTTTGCCCTTTTCATTCCCCCCCCACCCAAAAAAAATTTCCCCACGTGTGCAAATCACGTAATTTTTTTTCCCTTTCCATTCTCCCCTCAAAAAAAAAAATTTCCCACGTGCAATACTAGTACTAGTTAATTTGAAAGGTAAGTTACCCTCATTCTTCTATTAAATATACAAGGCGAAAACACAATTCGATATGAAAATTGATGTGCTTAATGTTATAGCGATAAAGAATTCCGAATTTAATCCGCATTTGTTAGCCATTACAGTCTAATCTCATCAGTTGAATACTTGTAAGCAACATCTTTTAGAAATTGTTTCTTAAACATCCAATTTGAAATAAAATAAAATAAAATAAATATCTGAATTAACACTCAAATTACTATTCTCAAATAGTAAAAGGTTAACATCTTTTAAAAAAATAATGGAGTCATGGAGAGAGGGGTGAGGAGAGAGACTGCCTTCGTCCCTCAGGAACTGAGCAAATCCTACGCTCAGGTTCTTCGACTTCCCCCCCCCCCCCCCCCCCCCCCCCCCCCCCGCCCTATCATCATTTCAATACCCAAATGGCCCTTCGATCCTCGCGCCATCCCCTCTTCTCCTCGAAACCCACCCATCAATCTGTCTTTTCACCCCCCACTCAACCTCCCGCCCACCATCCCAAACCCTTCTTCCAACCCAAACCCTCAGCCTCCTATCCAAAAAACCCACCTTTCCACCACCAAAAGAATTGCAGATCCAAGAAGATGGAGCGTCATTGTTTCAAATGCAAAGAAGGGGATCACGCGACGTCTGAGTACCGCAAGCTAGGGATCCACTGTTTGAACTGCAGGAAATTTGGCCATAAAGTGCACGACTGCCCTCTCCATAACCGGCGAGCCGCATTAGAAGTGGACCTTCCCCAGAATAATACCATCTCACAAGCGCTGCCGGCGTTGCATGCAAGCGCATTCCTCAACCTAATTAACCCACGCCGGATCCCCCTCACAAAGGACCTAGAGAGCGCCTTCAACTTCTCTTGGGAAAGGCAAAGGCGTTGGTGGACCCTTCAGAGGTTAGCGATGGGGTGTATCATGTCCAATTTCCAACTACCACAGAAGTAGAAGTTGCGATTGCTGAAGGGGTTTTTCAATTCTCTGGTTTCAATGCTACCTTCTCTCCCTGGTCGATGGACTACGGGGCCAGACTGCGACCAAAGCCATGCTTCATTTGGATCAATCTCCCCCTCTTGCCGTTCCACTTTTGGAACCGTGAGTCTCTTGAGCACCTTATTACTCCTTTTGGCAAACTAATCACTTTGAGCAGAGAAATGCAAGATGTGAAGGCCAAAGACCAAGCATTAGTTCTCATTGAAGTGGAGGACTTAACGCTCATCCCAAAAACTCTCACCATCCGATACACTGCACCATGGAGTCTAGAGAAGCATGTTCATGAAGTCCCCATACTGCTCCTGGGAGATCCTATCGCGATTGAAGATGTTCAGACAGGCAAGGTACAACTTTTCACCACGGCGAGATCTTCAGATGGTACTGGGAGTACGAGCTTTTGATGTCCCAAGGCACCGGAAGGCCCTACCGATGCCGGTACAGGCAGCCACCTCAGCAAAACTCTGGCTATGACTACGGTGGACGCTGATTTGAATCCCCATGATTCGAAGGAGAAGATCCCAACCGATGCGCAATCCCCGCCAGCTGCTGATAATTTGAATATCCCCCTGCATGTTCCTTTTTTGGCGGATTCTAGCCTCAATGAAGGAATCTTGCCAAATCCGGTTACTGCTCCATATCTATGGAGGATCACTCGCTAAATTCAAATCTTGCCAAGCTGGCACCCCAGGTGGTCCAGATCTCTAAATTCTCAGATAGTAACAATAAGGCAATCTCGCATAGCCCTACCAAATCCCCGCACATCCAGGATGACTCAACCAATAGAGAATTGCATGAAGAAGTGCGCGAAATGTTTTGGAAAGGTAAGCTTGTTACCCTTCCACTCTCACTCTTCTCCAAGATTCAGCCGGCAGTTGAAGGAGCCCTTAAGGAATTGATACAAGAAGAAATGAGTCATTGAAATGCTGCTGAGAAGGTGGTCTTCAGAGCAGGTACCATCAATGTTCGAGGTGAGAGCTTCCACACTCGCTCCCTACTCTGGACCCAAAGCTGCAAGCTCCTTCATCTCTATTTTGCCAGGCTTTGATGAAAGGCCGTCTAAGAAGCTGAAACGCTCTAGATCGGCTGGCAAGCTCAAAAGCACTAGGCCTTTCATGAAGCACCTCTCCACCACCATCAAGAAAAAAACCTCAGGTACCTCTTCTTCAGTTGCTTCAGTTACAAATGCTCATCTTAATCCGTTTGAACTGCAATCAAATGAGGATATCTTAGAAGTAGCTGAATCTATTGGAGTGGAGGCTAAAGGGCCACACTCGGTGCATTCTTTAAAGGGCCCTCCGAAAGTTTTAGTTGATCAACCTGATCAACTAGAACATTCCACTTAACTGCCTTCTCTCTGATTTTGAAGATCGAATTTTGTTTACTGGTTTATGCATTTTGATGCAATTTATTTTCACGAAGATATCCAGTTGGAATGTGAGAGGGTTGGGCAACCCTGGCAAATGCTCGCTTATAAAAGAAGGGATACGCAGCTGCTCCCCATCAGTTGTCTGCCTGCAAGAGACTAAACTCAGAAATCCAGGTCCCTGTAAGCTCTCATCGATTGGAGGAAGTCTTCTCACCAATTGGATTCAGCTCGACTCTATTAACAGTTGTAGAGGCATACTCTTAGGGTGGAATGACCAACTTCTGACTTGCACTTACTCAGCCATTGATATTTTCTCAGTCTCTGCTTCCTTCAAGCACCGCTATTCAGAAGTAGCCTGGTCAATTACTACTGTTGTGACAGTGTAAAAATGGCCTGAGGCCCAACCAGGGCCCAATACAATTCCCACTCAGAAAGGTAAAAATAGCTATCTAGCTCGGCCCCGAACCACTTCAGGGTCGGCGCCGAACCTCCTGTTTGCCCTCACGGTACTGGCCTCCTCGTACCGATGAGCCTCAGTAGCCCTCGGAGTCCGATCCGGGACAGTCCCACAGGCCGTCCCCCCTCTCTGGCGGGGCAGAAGAATGACCTGGCGCAGCCCAGGCCCTCCGATTCCCCCCAGAAGCACAGGAGGCTCACGATGGGCCACGTCAGCTCCAAATACTGCCAAGGGTTTCGCCACGTCAGCCCTATACCACTCCTGGTATCGCCACGTCCGCCCTAAACCCCCTGGGCCTTCTGCCACGTCAGGCCCATGGGCTTTCGGATCCAGACCCGGCCCCCAAGTGGAACCAAACCCGGTTGGGATTCTCTATAAATACTAGACCCACACCCACCTTTTGAGGTAATCAATCTTTTGCCACTTAAATATACCTAGTTATTGCTACTCTCTCACAGAGACTGACTAGAGCGTCGGAGGGTCCACCACCGGGACAAACCCCGGTGTTTCAGGACCGTCTGCAGGTACACAAGACCTTGGATCCGACCCTTCCGATCCGAGCCCAGCCTTCAATATCTTTCCGAGCTCACCGTAGGTCCCAGAAGGTCAACTGAAGGTCGGCAGACGAGCGGCAATCTCCTTCAATACAAATTGAGTCCGAACTCACACCTGGTGCATCCACACGTCTCCCAGAAATAAACAGCATCACCTAGTTATTGCTACTCTCTCACAGAGACTGACTAGAGCATCGGAGGGTCCGCCACCGGGACAAACCCCGGTGTTTCAGGACCGTCTGCAGGTACACAAGACCTCGGATCCGACCCTTCCGATCCGAGCCCAGCCTTCAATATCTTTCCGAGCTCACCGTAGGTCCCAGAAGGTCAACTGAAGGTCGGCAGACGAGCGGCAATCTCCTTCAATACAAATTGAGTCCGAACTCACACCTGGTGCATCCACACGTCTCCCAGAAATAAACAGCATCAGGTTGGCGCCGTCTGTGGGAACCGCTGCTCCAGAAGCCGATCCGATCCAGACCCTCAAAGGCCATCGACAGCCGAACCCTCATGGCCTCCAAAGGCAAGGGGGCTGCTTCCTCCGTCAATCAACGGGACTCGCCCCCACCCACTGATAAAGCCAGGCCACGCACGTCGAAACACAAGGCTCTCCCTCGGGAGTCCCAAAGGAGCGTCGGCCGGCCGGCCCAGCCCGACCTCCGGGGAATAATCCTCAACCGCAGGATTACCCGCAGCAGGGGAAGGGCCGCTTCCAACCCGGTCCCGAACCATCCGAGACAGCCGCCCGAGGTACGAAGATCCGCACTCAGCCGAGTCGGAAGACAACCCTCGGACCCACCAAACCAAGTCGAGGGAGCCCCCGTCACTCACAAGGAGTTCCAAGACTTCCGAAGAGAAATTCTGGGAGCCCTCCGACGGGCCCCCTGGGAAGAAACCCCCCATTCCCAAACAAGGTCGGACGCCGAAGCCAGCGCGTCCCGCCCTTCAATAATCCAGCCTGAGGACGATGGCGTTCTCCTAAGGCGCCTACAAGGGATGGAGGATCGCCTGGATCACATAAGGGACGGCGGCCAAAGAGCGACACAGGGGTACAGACCTGTCCGTCCTCCCTTCTCCACCCCCATCCTCCAAGCGGAAATACCCCGGAATTTCCGACCCCCTCAGTTCGAGACCTACGACGGCGAGGGAGATCCTGCTGATCACATGGGGGGTTTCAAAACCCTCATGATGATTCACAGCGCTTCGGATCCCCTGCTATGCCGAGCCTTCCCTGCCACCCTTCGGGGTCCCGCTCGTGAATGGTTCTCGAAGCTCGCCCCTGGCTCCGTTTACTCCTTCGACCAACTCGAGGGCAATTTTCTCGCCCACTTCGTCACCAGCCGGAAGACCGAAAAGACCAGCGCCTCGTTACTCGGACTCAAACAGTTAGAGGGGGAATCACTCAGAGTGTTCGTCCGGAGATTTACCGCTGAGGCGAGGTCGGTCTCCTCCCTCGACCCGGGCGTCGCTTCAGCGGCGTTCCGACACAACGTCCGTCACGAACAGCTGAAGGCCTCTCTGGCGAAGAAACCTCCCGTCGACTTCCCCGACCTCCTCGGTAGGGTCGAGAAATACATTAGGGCTGAGGAGGCCCTTAACCCCGAAGATACCAGGGATGCCACCGGGAAGGGAAAGCGGAAGACCGAAGAAGTCGAACCATCAAAGAAAGCTCCAAGGGACCCGGGGGCCATGAAGAAGGTCCCGCCGGTCCCCCGCGTCGAGAAATACACCCCCTTGACGCACAACGTGTCCGCCATCCTCCTAGAGATCGAAGACAAAGGCATTGTTCGACTACCTCCCCGACCTAACAACGGCAAGAACCGAGATCAGCGCTTCTACTGCCGCTTCCACCAAGACCATGGACACGACACAGATCAATGCCGGGTCCTGAAAGACGAGATCGAGGAACTCATCTCCAGAGGATACCTCCGAGAATTCACCCGAGAAGTCCCGCGGGGTCGACGAGAAACTAGGAGCGGGATACACTCGCCCCCGAACCCCCCTCCGAGCCGCATACCGGGTCGGGATCCCGAGTCCGAGGGAGCCGCGGACACACCATTTATCTTACATTGAGTCCATGGAGGGCTAATAGGAGGGGAATCAAATACTTTCCGAAAAGCCTTCATCCGAGGGATGAATACTGTCCAAGGCAATCCCTCTCCCGAGCTACAAACCGCGCCAGTCTCATTCTCAGGGGAGGACCTTGAAGGCGCTCGCCTCCCCCACTGCGACGCCCTCGTCATTAGCCTCCGCATGGCTAAGTGTGAAGTCCTCCGAATCCTTGACGACAACGGCAGCTCGGTGAACATTCTTTTCCTCAAAGCCTTCGAGAAACTGGAGTTACCTAGAGGCAAGCTCCAACCGGCCGGATACACCTTACATGGGTTCTACAGCGCCCCTGTCGTGCCAGAAAGGATTGTCACAACGCCAAAACAGCTTACAACGCCATACTCGGCCGATCCAGATTATGCTCCCCCCAAACGATGCCTTCGTCCTACCGTCCGGAGCTCGAATTTTCCACCCCACAAGGGGTCGGCGTCGTCCGAGGCAGCCAAGAAGCAACGCGATCGTACTGCATGACCATCGACGGAGGAGCAATGTTCCCCCTGAACGCCGTCATGTTCAAACCCAAGAAGGACGGCCCTACCCCCGGACCTACCGTCGAGCCAGAGGGGTTCCCCCTTGACGCCTAGCACCCAGTAAACTCCTGCAAAGAGCAAGCCTAGACTTTAACTTAGCTAGAAGTAAACCTTTTGTAAAGCTTTCCTTTGTATAGGACCGTTTTAGCGGCCCCCCCTATCTTATACTAAGGGAATCTCATTGTATCGTACTCCCAAACGCCTCGGCAGACCCGACCTAATACCCGGTTAGAGGGTCGACCGCCAAGGCGTCACCTCGCCCCACTCCGATTCCTCGCGAAATGATAAGGCCGAGCCACATCCCCTTCATCACTTTGTATACTGTCAACAGGGGCAAAGGCCGTTACAGAAACACTCCCCTCGTCTCGAGCGGCACGCCACGTCGGAACGACGGGGCCCACCTCGGGAAGGGAAGCCGCAACCTCCGAAGTGAGCCCACTCGAAGCACATAAGCGGGGAAATCCGGAAACGACCGGCGTCAAAACCCTTGGCAAGTCTGAATTACCTTTTTATATATACACAAAAAGGCGGGGGCCAGTCCGCGGGAGGCAAATACAATCGAAAGAAGGAAAGAAGATAGAAAGGCAAAATTATACAACTCGATTTCCCTCCTCGGCGTCAATCAGGGTTCACAGGACGATCGACGGCCGGGTTGTCAACAAGCCCCTCTCCGGCAAGAATCTTCGGGGTCCCATCAATCTCCATGTCGTACTCGAAGTTCGACAGATCAAGGGTCGGATAGAAATGCCTCACGTGACTGAGCGCCTTCGCGTAGCACTCATCCTGGGCGGCTATCACCATCCGCTGGCCCGCATCCGTCAGCTCTTCCCTCTCATTGGCGAACGCAGCTATCAACTCCCCCTTCTCCTTGGCAAACTTCCTCTTCAAGGAGGCCACCCTCTTCCCCCACTCAGTGTCCTTGGCCTCGAGCTCCAGCTTCATCTGCTGCTCCCTCTGACGCGAACCCTCGAGCTCGATCTGCGTCTCCTTCGTCTCTCGTTCGCTCTTGTCCGCCCGAGCACGCTCTTGTAACAGGGACGCTTCGTAGAGATTCTTCACGTTAGCTCCCTGCATACAAGCCTGCAACCGAAAGAAGCAGATAAGAAGAAAACTCCTGAGGCAAGACCAAACAGAAAGGAGGAGGTCGACAAGCTTACCGACACGGTGGCCTGCGCCAGGCGCGTGAAAGCCACCTCCATGGGCTCGTTCTCCATCATCTGGCGATCACGAGGCGTTGCCAGCTTCTCCACCACCTCTACGGCCTGGGCTTCCCCGGTCAGACAGTCGCCCATCCGAACCGACCAGTCCGGCGCCCACCGCTGCCGCAGTAACTCCACCACCGGGTCCTCCTCCTCGACCCCTACCAAGGGACCTTTCCCCTTGTCAAGATCGGAGGCCCTCGCCGGGCCCTTACCCCTCAAAGGGGCACCCCCCTTGCCCGTCTCCGAACGAGTCCTCTTAAAAGTCGGCTCGAGCGGTACCTCCGAGATAACAAGGGGCGGCACCCTCGGCCTCTTCGCCGCCTCCGCCTTCTTCTTCTCGGCATTTTCCTTCTTCATGGCGAGCCTCCTTGCTTGGATCGATGCCTCATCCATATCTGCAGAAAAAACCATTAAGAGCAATGAGCGAGAATGTACGAAAGGATCGAGGGAAAAGAAACAATTACATACGGAGAACGACTGGGCTCAGTCCAACGCTCGCCAGGCGAACCTCCGTCACCTTCGTCCAATTAATACTAGGGGACAAACGGAGACGCTCGACAAATTCCCACTCCTCGACCGTCAGATCCCCCTGCCCCGGCGCAGGATAACTCGGCTTGGAGTAGTTCCATCGAGTTGGAATGTCCCAGGGCTCTTCACTCCGGATCACCAGATATTTTTTCTTCCAGTCCTTGATAGAGTCCGGGTGGCTATGAACAACCTTCCTCCTGCTCCGGGGGGAAATATAGTAAACCCCCTCGGCCGCCGAACCAATCATCAGCATCGCTCGGAACACGTTCAAACGCAGGGGTACCCGTTGTTCCTCGCACATCAGTACAAAACTGATTATCTGCTTCCAAGAGTTCGGCCCATACTGCATCGGCGCCAAGGAGGCCCAGTTCAACACTTCCCGAACAAACGGATGGACCGGCAGCCTCAGTCCAGAAATAAACGCGTCCACGGGGAAGACACAATACCACGCAGACAGGGGATCGGTCGGGCGAAGAGTAGAGCTCGGCAGCATCAATTCGTAACTAGGACCTATGTGGTACGCCAGCTGCAAGACCTCCAAATCCCCGCCATCCAAGGCGGTCAGAATCGCGTCCATCAACACTCTCGTCCGACTCGGCGAAGAGGCCTGCACACCAAAGAGCTCCTGGTCGGACAGGTCGTCAGGATATTGACGGAAATGCTTCGGCTGCACGGGCGAACCTGTCCCCTGGCTCGAGCCACCAGTCCCCAACCCTACCTTCCTCGGAGCCTTCTTCCTCTTCTCGGGTCGCTCCGGCGAGGGAGTGAATAAGGGCCCCCGACCAGTCAACATGGAACTCGGACCTGCCCCCGGAACCGTGGATCTCCTTACAATGCCGCCCTCGCCTCTCTCACCCTCGGTAGCCGACTCCAAAACACGGACGTCGTCCGAACCATCAGTCGCTTCCTCCGACTCACTGCTCTCCACCACGAAGGGACGACGAGAGCGCGACCGCCTCGCACCATGTGCCGCCTCCTCAACCACCGGTTCCTCCCACGAAACCGTGTCAGAAGACTCGTCAACGTACACTGACTCCTCCTCGAGTACGGGCTCCTCCCAGGACGTCGAGTCAGAGATAGGCTCCACCTCCCCCCTAAGCGTCGACGCTGATGAGCCGGACTGAGCCCTGTCCATCTATGCCTAGACTAAGTAGACTTGCTAACTCACCTGGGGTTACTTTGGAAGGGCAAGCCTGGTACAGCAAGACGCGAAGATGAGCGCTGAAGTGTGGAAAAATTTTATTTTGAAAAAGAAAGGAGTGGGCAGATAGGGGAGAGGGGGGACTATTTATAGGAGATAGAAGCGACTCCTCGATTCCCGCGAGTACTGTTCACCTATCTGACATGCAACTGCCGCCTAAGAATTCGCGCCACATCCTCAAAACGTGCGACGCTGACATCATCCATTGACAGGCTGGCAGCCAGTCAAGGAGGCCAGCGCGGAAGAAGTATTCGGAGGAGGGAACATTTTTATTTTTAAGATTTAAGGCGCCGTCCTCAGACAGACGCCCCGGGCTCCGAGACTGGGTCGGTTCCCCTTTCACCCGCGAGCAGCTCGGGGCTTACAGCGTCATCGGCCGAAGACCCGAACTGTTCCCGGGTGAGACAGAAACCGCCTCAACCTGGAGCCCTATTGGGACGCAGAATAGTCAGCCTCCAATCGGAGAACTACTCATCTACCCGGGGCCCAAAGCTTCAAGACGCCCCCCTCGGCAAGCACCCCAGTCAAAAGCAGATCAACACCCGAAGGCCGAAAGAAGTGCTCCATTCCGAGCCAGTTGATGCAACTGCAAAAGTCCAGCCTACTCCAGCAACGGAACCTTCGCAGTTGCAAACAACCGGCCCGGAACGCCCTTCATCCCTCTCGGAAGGGTAGAACCCCCACAGTTGCAGGCTGCTCACCCTTCGAAGTTCGGTCGTTATCCCTCTCGCCCGGATCCCCCCTGGATCTGGCCGCCACATCAGGGCCATCAGATCCAAGAGAAGATCGGGCGACAAAGAAACTACCTCTCCGACAAAACCGGGGGTAAGAATTATCAAGAAACAGGCGTCCGCCGAAGCAGACACCTTTAAGGGCCAAGCAGACCACCCTTGCTTTGATCTGAACCACTACGAGAAAAAGGGGGGGGGGGGGGTACTTATAGCCTCCCCCAGACGCCGGCCTTTATGACATGGGGAAAACCAAACGACGGAAGACCATGCGCCATACATTTATTAGGCGGCGCCATTAACGCACCTAGGAAATGGGAATCTTGCACAGATCCCAGGGCGCCCCCAAATGCTCCGCGAAAGCAACAGACTACCCTACTCAAACAGCCCCAAGGCACAACGGTTCGCCCACAAACGGCCCGACCTATAATCCCCTCACCGGCTCGAGGTCCGGTCTGGCACCAGGACACCCCTCTTCG
The DNA here is from genome assembly GCA_017893485.1 of Hemerocallis citrina. Classification (NCBI taxonomy): domain Eukaryota; kingdom Viridiplantae; phylum Streptophyta; class Magnoliopsida; order Asparagales; family Asphodelaceae; genus Hemerocallis; species Hemerocallis citrina. The sequence continues at coordinate 36,653,974 of CM030367.1, forward strand.
GAGGATCCACCGGCTGGCCATCACCCTTACCAGCCCATAATTCCCCCTCATCTCGAGGTTCGGCCTGACACCAGGGTACTCTTCTCAGGAAGAAACAACGGCTCGCCTTCACCCTCACCGACCCGTAATCCCTCGCCAGCTCGAGGTCCGGTCTGGCACCTGGGTACTCTTCTTCGGAAGATCCACCGGCTGGCCATCACCCTTACCAGCCCATAATCCCCCCTCATCTCGAGGTTCGGTCTGGCACCAGGGTACTCTTCTCAGGAAGAAACAACGGCTCGCCTTCACCCTCACCGACCCGTTCAATTCTCTGGTTTCAATGCTACCTTCTCTCCCTGGTCGATGGACTACGGGGCCAGACTGCGACCAAAGCCATGCTTCATTTGGATCAATCTCTCCCTCTTGCCGTTCCACTTTTGGAACCGTGAGTCTCTTGAGCACCTTATTACTCCTTTTGGCAAACTAATCACTTTGAGCAGAGAAATGCAAGATGTGAAGGCCAAAGACCAAGCATTAGTTCTCATTGAAGTGGAGGACTTAACGCTCATCCCAAAAACTCTCACCATCCGATACACTGCACCATGGAGTCTAGAGAAGCATGTTCATGAAGTCCCCATACTGCTCCTGGGAGATCCTATCGCGATTGAAGATGTTCAGACAGGCAAGGTACAACTTTTCACCACGGCGAGATCTTCAGATGGTACTGGGAGTACGAGCTTTTGATGTCCCAAGGCACCGGAAGGCCCTACCGATGCCGGTACAGGCAGCCACCTCAGCAAAACTTTGGCTATGACTACGGTGGACGCTGATTTGAATCCCCATGGTTCGAAGGAGAAGATCCCAACCGATGCGCAATCCCCGCCAGCTGCTGATAATTTGAATATCCCCCTGCATGTTCCTTTTTTGGCGGATTCTAGCCTCAATGAAGGAATCTTGCCAAATCCGGTTACTGCTCCCTTATCTATGGAGGATCACTCGCTAAATTCAAATCTTGCCAAGCTGGCACCCCAGGTGGTCCAGATCTCTAAATCCTCAGATAGTAACAATAAGGCAATCTCGCATAGCCCTACCAAATCCCCGCACATCCAGGATGACTCAACCAATAGAGAATCGCATGAAGAAGTGCGCGAAATGTTTTGGAAAGGTAAGCTTGTTACCTTTCCACTCTCACTCTTCTCCAAGATTCAGCCGGCAGTTGAAGGAGCCCTTAAGGAATCGATACAAGAAGAAATGAGTCATTGAAATGCTGCTGAGAAGGTGGTCTTCAGAGCAGGTACCATCAATGTTCGAGGTGAGAGCTTCCACACTCGCTCCCTACTCCGGACCCAAAGCTGCAAGCTCCTTCATCTCTATTTTGCCAGGCTTTGATGAAGGGCCGTCTAAGAAGCTGAAACGCTCTAGATCGGCTGGCAAGCTCAAAAGCACTAGGCCTTTCATGAAGCACCTCTCCACCACCATCAAGAAAAAAACCTCAGGTACCTCTTCTTCAGTTGCTTCAGTTACAAATGCTCATCTTAATCCGTTTGAACTGCAATCAAATGAGGATATCTTAGAAGTAGCTGAATCTATTGGAGTGGAGGCTAAAGGGCCACACTCGGTGCATTCTTTAAAGGGCCCTCCGAAAGTTTTAGTTGATCAACCTGATCAACTAGAACATTCCACTTAACTGCCTTCTCTCTGATTTTGAAGATCGAATTTTGTTTACTGGTTTATGCATTTTGATGCAATTTATTTTCACGAAGATATCCAGTTGGAATGTGAGAGGGTTGGGCAACCCTGGCAAATGCTCGCTTATAAAAGAAGGGATACGCAGCTGCTCCCCATCAGTTGTCTGCCTGCAAGAGACTAAACTCAGAAATCCAGGTCCCTGTAAGCTCTCATCGATTGGAGGAAGTCTTCTCACCAATTGGATTCAGCTCGACTCTATTAACAGTTGTAGAGGCATACTCTTAGGGTGGAATGACCAACTTCTGACTTGCACTTACTCAGCCATTGATATTTTCTTAGTCTCTGCTTCCTTCAAGCACCGCTATTCAGAAGTAGCCTGGTCAATTACTACTGTATATGCTCCCTTCGACCTGGAAGATAGAGAGCTTTGTATTTTTTGAAATTCAACAGCGTCGAAGCCACCTCGAAGATGCATGGGTCCTGTATGGAGACTTCAGTGTCACTGTTTCAGACAATGAGAGGTCCAGTGGTAGGGGTTCAACAAGGGACATGAGATATTTTTGAGAATTCATTCATGATCTATCCCTTATTGACCTACCGCTCTCAGGTAGGAAATACACATGGTCTAATCTTTGAGTATCCCCCTCAATGGCCAGGTTTGACAGATTTTTTATCACAACAACATGGGACCTCTCTTTCCCCAACTGCATTCAATGCTTGTGTCTGACCACTGCCTCATAATTCTCGACACTCAGGTAATTCCACATCAAGTACACTACTTGAGATTTGAGAAAGCTTGGCTTGAACACTCCTCCTTTGTTCCCGCGGTTCAAGAATGGTGGCAATTTTTCTCTTGTTATGGTAATCCAGTTGACATCTTTGCATGCAAGCTTAAGCTTCTCAGGAGGCGAATTAGAAGATGGAGAAATGATACCTTTGGCCACATCCCCACCCGAAAGAAGCATCTCCAGGAAAAGCTGCTCAGGTTGGAGATTGATGCAGAGCAACCCTCCACGCCAATTGACTCCCTTAAGGCAACTCAACTTGAGCTCTAGAATCTAATCAGAGCGAGGGCAGTTTATTGGAGATAGAGATCACGAGTGCAATGGATCAAGGAAGGTGATGCAAACTCTAAATTCTTTCACTCAATTGCGAATGGAAGAAGGCGGCAGAACTTCATCCACAACATCACAATTGATAACACTCTCACAACCTCCCCCCCATGATCAAAACCGTGTTTGAGAACCATTTTCAGGAGATTTGTGGCACTGCCCCCTTGTCTGACGTTTGAATTGACTGGCCATCTCTCTATCCATCTAATGCAATCAACTTGGCGCACCTCGACAACCCAATCACCATTTAGGAGACTAGAAAGGCAGTCTTTGATATGAGTAGTGACAAGGCACATGGCCCCGATGGGTTCTCCATAAGCTTTTATCATACTTTCTGGGACACCATCAAAGAAGATTTACTTGCAATGCTGCAGTCGGTGCAAAGGGGTGACGCTGACCTCGGCAGAGTGAATTACTCTAACATTATATTAATACCCAAGTGTGAGGGCGCAAACTCTGTAACAGACTTCAGACCTATCAACTTGCTTAACTGCTTATTCAAGATCTTCACCAATCCTAGCCAACAGACTCAGCCCGATCCTACACTCTCTTGTGTTGTCCTCTCAAAGTGTATTCCTAAAAGGAAAATCAACAGCGGACTGTTTTTTAGTCGCTCATGAAGCTATCAACCTCTGAAGTAGACGGAACTCGGATACGCTCCTGTTCAAGATAGACTTCACCAAAGTTTTTGACACAGTGAGCTGGGAATTTCTTGACCAGCTTCTTATTGCCAGAGGATTTGGTCCTGCTTGGTGCAGGTGGATTCATATGATCCTTAGAACAGCAAAATCATCAGTTATCGTCAACAGAGAGGGAGGAAAGCAAATCAACTCCAAACAAGGACTCAAGTAGGGGGATCCTCTTTCGCCAATGCTCTTCATCTTAATCGTAGATGTACTTGCTCAGATGCTCTTTAGTGGTTGCAGAAATGGTGCATTCTCACAGCTACATATCAGAGGCTCCCTATCAAATCTGTCTGTTCTGCAGTTCGTAGATGATACTTTAATCTTTTGCAAAGGAGACGAACAGGAGATACTCAACCTCAAGGTGACGTTGAAACTCTTTACCAATGTCTCTGGACTAGCCATAAACTTCAAAAAGTCTTCGATCGTATACTTTGGAAAATCGAAGGCCAAGCTGCATGCTTTTTCGACCATTCTAGAGTGTAAAGAAGACCGCTTACCTTTCAACTACCTTGGAATGCCACTCTCCAGGGGAAAGCTTAGCAAAAGAAGTTGGTAATTGTTAATTCTAAAGATTGAGTGAAGACTCTCGGTGTGGAAGGGCATGCTATCCAGAGGGGGGAGGTTATTACTTATTAATGTTGTTCTAAGTGTCTTGCCAGTATACTTCGCCTCTTTCTTTAGACTACCTCTCTGGGTGATCAAAAAAATTGATCAAATTCGTAGTAGATTCTTTTGGAGTGGCTCCGACACGGATATGAGAGGAGTGGCTAGTATGGGGTGGAAGGCAATTTGTCAACTCAAACAGCAAGATGGACTTGGTGTTCTAGACTTGAAAGTCTTTAATGAAGCGCTCCTCATGAAATGGTGGTGGAACTTAGTCTCTTCAGACTCGCTAGCTAGCCAAACACTGCGGAGCTTATATTATAGAAGCAACTCAAACAGCTTTACAAGACAAATGGCTTCCAGCTTCTGGAAAGGGATCTTCTATCACAGGGAACGATTTTTTATCAATGTGAACTGGCAGCTTGGCAATGGAAACCTTATCAATTTCCGGACGTCACGATGGATTAATGGCAACAACATAGTCTCCCTTTATCCCTCTCTTGCTGCAGTAGCATGGAATCTTCAAGTTGAGGTCCTCTCCCAGGAAGTTGGATCAATGGTGTCTGGCACTGGCAACCATGGCTAAACTGTATCTCTACACCCACCATTCGTGAAGAAAAGCAGAGACTCATAGAAATGATTGCAGATTACTAGCCTTCCAACTCAGTTGATAACCCTTCATGGCGACTTACAACAACTACAACCTTCACTGTCAAATCTGCCTACAACTTCTTCATCATCTCTGGCCTGCGGTCCCCCTACTACGCGGCAACGTGGTCTTCTGCTGCCCCCCCTAAAATGCAAGATCTTCATCTGGCTGATGAGTTGGGACAGACTCAACTTGAAGGAATTTCTTTGATCTAAAGGATGGTCAGGAGACACGACATGCACTGCTTGTGCGTGCCCTGTTGAGACGACCTACCATATTTTCTTTGCATGCCCTATGGCCATTACCACTTGGGATTAGTTTACCTCACTATTCAATTCACATTCCCTGCCTAATGACTTGCATGAATGCTTTACTTCTTGGTGTTTTGGAACACAGGCACACAGACACACTTGGCATCTTCTCACTATTTCTATCTATTGGAGTATCTGGCTTACTAGAAATGAGCGCATTTTTTCTTCTAAATTCTTGAAACCACAGCAAATTATTTCTAATGCATTATTTTGGTTTCGATCATGGCTAGATGGACTTGACAGCAAAAAGAAGAAGCAGGCGATGTTACGGGAGATTGAGCTGGCCGGCCTTCAAGATACCCTACTCAAGCATGTGCTTATTCGGATTGATCAGGCCAAAAGCGGAGAGGACAGCTGCTCGGGCTAAGCACTATCTTGGAGGCGTTTCTTTTTGTTATTTTGTATGCTGTATGCTTTTTTGGGACACTGCTATAAGTCCAATCTTTATATAACTTCTTATTTTGCTACTCTAGATGATCAAGGATTTGGCTAATGTAGGCTGAACTATCTTGATCATGTTTTGTACTATGGACTTGTAATTATTCATTAGTAATATACTTTTTTTGTGAGGTAGGGACTTACCCTGCCTTTAACTAGTCAAAAAAAAAGGTCAACTTCTTTTAGCCATTATTAGTACTAGTAATTTACACGTACGATGCACGTTTTAATAATTTTAAAAATAAAAATAAAATCGATGCCGTAAAGCGGACTCGAACCTGAAACCTCCTTATATTAGTTATATACGTGCGTTGTACATATTGGTAGATTTACAAATGACACTAAGGTCTTCTCCCATTATAATATTAGATAGATATGTTAGATATTAGAGGTTAGAGATACTATGATAAACTCAACTTTAAAGTTGAGACACATTCAACTTTAACTATCTTCTATCTTCAATCTTCTATTGTCAGGTTTTGGTAGGCAAATCCAAGTTTAAAGTTTCATCTATTGACCCAACTTTAAAGTAAAGACACATGGATGTTAGCCAGGCTCAAGTTTTTCCAACTGTCGACCTTAAGGAACCTTAAGAAATAGATCAAGTGCATCTTAATTCCGATTGTTTCTGCTTCTCTTAGATGTTTCATGATATTTTTATTCTTCTTTGAATAATCAACTTCTATCCATTTTGTCTTTGCATATCTCGAAGATGCGGGTTTTTTTTTCGCCATTCTTTTTTAATATTATTCATGAGACTGAAATTCACAAATTTATGTTGTTGCAAATAAATTTTTTTTCATCCAATGAGATAATTTATGATATGTTAGTTTACCAATGACATGCCAATATGCACATGCAGTGTCCTATATTTATTTAATTTAATGCAAAATTATTACATGAGATAAGACTTATTTTGTTAAATAATATGCGCATGCAGGTGTAACCTCCACTCTGTTTATACGGATTTCCATTTCTTTTTCTTCTTTTCCTTGTATTCTTGTATTTCAATTTCCGTATAAATTCTCTCATTTGTATTTGGATTCTCTTTGAATCTCATATTGAAACCCACCCTAATATTTATTTAAAACCCAAATTCATATTCCAGACTATAATCTTGTTTTCTCTTCATTTATTTATTTATTTTGAAGCCCAAACCAAGTCTTGTTTTCCTTATCTTACAAATAATATTTTATTGATTATTTTAATTTCATGTGAAGCCCATTTCTTCGGCCCAACAATATTATTATCCTTCTTTATTATTGTAAGCCCAACTATTAAACTAAAATCCACATTGGTGTACCCAAATCCGTTAACCCAACTTAAACCCACTAACACAATTTTTCTCAGATCTCTCCAACTCCCCATTACGTTCACCACAACTTCATTCTCCTTAAATCTCTCCACTACCCCTATTAAATCCCCACTAACAGAAATTCCCAATAATTTCTCATTTAATCTTTCCCATTATCTTCTAACCACCCTAATCACCCTCTAATTAATCCCACTTAATTAACTTAATTATTCTAAACTAATTACCCCATCATTAATCAGCTCTCCCCCACTCTCTCTCTCCCCGACTCTCTCTCTCTCCCTCTCTCCTCCTCTGTTTCTTCTGAAATAAAAACCCAATAGACCCCCCTCCTCCGACTGCTCCATCGAAACCACCGCAAGCATCGGCAGTGACACTAAGCACAGCACCGCGAGCACGCGACTAACCGCGCCATCGGTCGCTCGTGCGGTCATTACTATTGCCACTTGATGTGCCTTTTTTTTGCTGTGTGCACGTGCTGCGTTTGCAAGCGTGTTCGTCGTTCCGTAGTTGCACATGTTGTCGTCAGGACGCTCGTCCCATTATTATCTTATTATTATCGCAATCGTCGTCATCATATTAAGGCAAGTACCTTGTAAATCTTTTTTGTTCCGTACAAGCAATTCATTTGAATCCTCACATTTAGTAAATTGATCTGTTGAAATTTGTCCTTTTCTTGCTTCGTGATAATTGATATATAATTGGTTGAATCAATTTCTTTTGCCTCTATGATTCGACGCCGTCAAAAGCATGTTCTTGTCGTTCCCGCACTCACTACACAAACACAAAAAATTGAAACATATATTCGAATGTTTAGGTAGATGAATAGGTGATTGAATGAATTGAATTCGTATGTGCTTGGATGGTTGTATTCTTAATATCGTAGAATTATGAACTTCATCATGTGATCAAATAGAAACCCCGTTACTGATTTCGATGTATAAATGCATGTTGAATTCTAGTTTCGAAAATTATATACTTACAAGTAAAAAACACTTTAAATTGAACCGGCAAGTTGCTGTCCTACCATTTGTTGTAGCTTGTAGCCCAGTTTTGACCTAGTTTCAGTTTAAATCGATTAAAAATTTATAAATGAATTTCGTATCTTTGTGAATCTAGTTTCCAGAACATTCGACAGATTCGGATTCAGAGTTGTAGACAATGAGTTATGAGGTTTTCGTACTGCTGGGCCTGCACATTCCAGATTGTCACTTATAACACATCATCATGTTTCACAATTTAAAATGCCATGTTAATAAATGAATTAAGACTTGATATTTACAAGCACACTACTAGACTTGATTAGGAGTCATAATATGATTTTTATGAGATTTTTGAATAGGTTTTTCAGACTGTTTTATAGATGTGAACTTGACTCCAGAATGCTGTCCATACACTAAACCAGTTTTGACCCAAGTTTCGACCCAGTATAAGTCAAAATCAGCTTGGAAAATTTAAATAGAAGTTATAGACCTCTGTGTTAGAAATCTAGAACACTTGGCAGATTTGTAATCTGACTTACGGATTGCAAGTTATCCTAATTTCACCACTGCACTATCATAATTCCAGATTCACTGCTTAATTACACATCGTCATGTTTAAATAATTCAATCAGTATATTTATCTAAGAATTTAAACCTAGAAGTTATAGAATTCGCTGTTGAATGGTCTTATGAGTCAAACATAAAATTTTGGGAGAATTTAATAAAGTTTCTAATTGAATTTCACGTTGTGTAATCTCGTGCCGAGTTGCTGCCTACACAATAAATCCAATAAGAACTATCTGGTTGACCCATCTATTTTATTCATATTATATTGTGTAAATATGAGCTGGAGTCGACAGAGAGTCTAGTTTCTAGAATCCTTGACGAAACCAGATTTGCTTTCCTGTGGTAGCGGAAAAGTTGATCTTTGTGCAATGACGTCTGACTGCCCAGACTTGTGACTTGTGTTTATTTATGCATAAATATTTTGTTCTTTGCTTTTATGACTTGAAACACATTACACACCTTGTATAGCCTTTGATGTCCCCCTGATCATGTCTCGACACTATTTCGGTTGTTGCAACATGTTTAATTACTATAAAAGAATCACAAGACGGGGTATTGAGGGAAAGACCTAGTAGTGAGGTATATAGGAGAATTGTACTCGGAAGGAGGCCCATATTCCCCGTGATGATAATATATGATTACAAGTTAAAAAGAACTAAGTGTCACGTCAGGGGTTGATGGGGGTTACCTCTAGACACTACGGGGTTACCTCTAGTGCCCATCACATGATTACATGTTTTCCTGTCTACATGATATGTGTCTGCAAGTTATATGAAACTAAGTGCCACGTGGAACTAAGTGCCATATCAGGGGTTGACGGGGGTTACCTCTAGATCCTGCAGGGGTTATCTTTAGTGCTCGTTGCTTGATTACATACTCATGTTCCTGCAAGACCCGAATACTTGACCCTGTATAATACACCACTTGAGTCTAATCGTTAACATGCTTGTATGCACCCGACCTGTGGTATGGGATGCATGATCGTGTGCATTAGCTAGAACTGATTAAATGAATAGACTTAAGTTGACACTGAGCACTTGCATATTCCTGTTACATGTTACATGTCCCGTTTACAATTATATGATTTTTTTTACTAGTCATGCTTCTTGTTTACGTGTTACATGCTCAGTTTACAAGATTACATGATTCCGGTTTACATGACATGTTTATAAGTTACAAGATTCCTGGTTACGCGACATGTTTCCTGTTACATGATTCCTTATTACCGATTAATTATACATTTAAGTCCGTTTATATGTTGTCACTTGCATTGCACTTGATCCCCGTTTATATGTTGCATTTTCCCTTTACATGACTTGTCTCCTTTATACATGATTCTCTGTTCTTTCTATATTCCTGTCCCTGTTCATTTTCTTGTTACTACTTGCGCCCGTAGCTTACTCTAACGAGTACCATCCATCTTTTTTGTTGAGTTAATGTCATATAGGTACAACGATGGGATACTGAAGGAACTTGGCAGACTGTTATTGCATTGTATATTCTCCAGTTATTTTGTAAGTTATTGTATCCCAGATTTGGTTATTGAATTATATTCTTGTTTATGTGATTACTATTGTATTGTTGAGCTTACTCACATTGTACAGCTCATGGATGATATGAGTTGGAGACTTATATCATTTGCTGGGCCTCCGTTACATGCCTGTTCCCATATAATAGGAAGCGGGGTGTGACAGCAGTACTATAATCAACACGTGCATTATAGCATGGTGGATACACTTGATTTATGACTATCTAATCCATATATTTTGGTGAGGTAGGCGCCTACGCCTATCTTTTACTTGTGAATAAAAATAAAATACTCTGCATCCGATGAACTTTGCTAGTTGCTGCACTCCAATTAATACAAACCATTACGGCCTCTCCTCATTTTGATCTTAATTACTTCACAATTTTTTTGTTAATCAAATAATTGTTTTCTTAATTCATTTAATTTCTTTATAATAAAAAATGAAGAAATGATATATATATATATATATATATATATATATATATATATATATATATATATATATATATATATATATATATATATATATATATATATATATGTGAAGTAAGATGAGACAGGGGAGAAACAACAATGGTTAGGATTAATTAGAGTGCATAAGCATATAATTTCTTTCCAAATTAAATAAGGTAAGTGTTGCTGCGATTTTCGGTGCAAGAGCAATCAGAGAATGAGTTATTTTTTCAGAGAGAACTTTCAATCTGGAAAGTCAATTAGATTTGAATTGTAATGGTTGAAGGTTCATTGATCTGAACTTGAATGGTTCAGAACGTCTGGATCAAGATCTGAACAGCCGAAAATATCTGGTGAACCTTCACATAGTCTAAACACCTGGATTGGTGAAAGACCCTCCCACGCTCAATTTAGTAACTCAAAAAAGGAGATTAAGGTTTTAGTTGCAAAAGATTGATTACCTTTGACTGCTTGAGGGGGGAAAGTATTATAAGCTAGGAGTTAGTTGTAGAAAATAGATCTGAAAACATATCTTTTAAGTTAAAATTAGAGATTCCAATGGTGATGGGATATAATTAGTTGATAATCATGTTTAAGATAGGGAATTTGACTGACAACCCTAATTAGCTGGAAATTCATCTTTCTTAGGCTGTAAGCAACCCTTAATTGTGGGCTTGATTGAGCTTGATGGGCCTAGTAGCAGCCCATGCTCTTCTTGTAGGCCTGTCGTTGGTGTGAAATTTTTGTTCTGCCATTGAGAAGCTTTGAGATGAGTTCCGGGATCGTGTGGCTCTGATTTTACCCATATCATAAGCCCCCCTACACTTGAAGGTTGGGTCGCAGCCTTCGAGGAGTAGTCTGCTCTATTTTGGACAATCAAGGGTATCATATAAGATCTTCAGGGATGCTTGGAGTATTGTTCAAAGCTTCTCTGGGTAATAGCAATTTTGCAGAAATTCTACTCAACTCTTCCGGGTTTTTGAATTGTTTTTAATTTTTTATATTTTTAATTATTTTTAAAATTTTAATTAATTTCCTAAATTTATTATTTTTGGATTTTTAGTTAAATTTTATAAATTCATAATTACTTTTCAGAATTTTTTAATTAATTTTTCGAAATTATAATTATTTTTTTAAAAAAATTACTTAATTCTTTAAATTTATAATTAATTATTCTGAATTTATAATTATTAATTGGAATTTTAATTAAATATAAAAAAATGAGCATTAAAATTGAAACAATCAAACGACTTGAAAAGGCACACACAAATATTGAGGCGATCATACGGCTAGATAAGGAGGTTGCTGATGTCAGCTAACGTCAAGGTTTGTCTTTTTCTGCAACGAAGAGGAGAGCACTTTTTGGAGCAGATCGAACAATCTTGATCGATTGGCACGACAGTTGAGGCGATCGGAGTTGACAGTCTTGATGCACCAAAAATGCTGATCGGCTCAGATTGTGACATCCACGGCTGATGGACATCCTCGGAGCACGTTGACATCATTTTTTTGTGCACCAAGGAGTTAGGTAGCTAAATTCATCAATATTTTTTGTCTAGTGGGCGGGAGAATTGGAGTGTATCGGATGCCTTAATCGATTGGCACGAAAGTTGGGGTGAATAACCGGGGTACCATCCGGTAACTTATTTTGAGCCTTCATCGTGGAACATACATGTTCACAAGGTCAGTTCTCCCAGTTTGTGGTGCAGCTCCTATTCCCTACCTTCCTGGGATAGTTACGTCTATATGTGTTTACATGTCCAAGGATGTATCTATGTTTATAAGTGTTCTCCTTTTTTTTCTCTTTTTTATCATTGTATATTTATATCTTATACCATGCGAGACCATTATATTATATCTATATATTATGCTATTTCAAAGGCCTATTGTTAAATTTGAATATTGAATAATCAAGAGATAGGTGTTATTGACAAATTTTCAACTATTTTGTTTGCAACAGTATGAGTGAAGAATCAAATATATAGGGAGATTTCTATTTTTATGTAGACCGAGATGCGATGTTCATGTGTAAAGAATTCAGCCACACAATGATTGTTCATTCCAGCATGTCGAAGTATAGAGAAGACAATTACTACAGATATTTGGATACCACCATGTTGAAATCAATACACAATTTTCTTTTTATGTTTTGTATTTACCTAATTATGAATTATTAGTTGTTTATAAAAGGGATTTTGCATTTTAACTATTTGGATTGTAGTCAGTTATTATCCAGAACAATTAATTTATGCAATTCGTTGTATATAGGATTAAAGTATTTGAACAATTGCATAATTATTGTGATTATGTTTGGAAGTCGTATTGCATCAAATGCTTGAGCTTGATAGAAAGAATTATAATTATACAGGTAAAAAGCTGTATATGTAGTAGATTCTGCTGAATTTTTTATTGAATGGTATTGATGTTTTAATATATCTTTCGATAAAGTCTGTGCAATATTGCACAAGGAATATACTAGTATATATATCTCTTAAGCTAATAGGCCTACTCAATTTCTCCTTTCTCCATTTTGAAATAGAGAAAGGAGAGCAAAAGTAGGGATTCACACTTTCTTTATACGTGCACGCCACATCTTCTGGATTGACAGCTTTACATTAAAAAAAAAATTACCCACGTTCCCACCCACCCTCCCTCCCCCCTCCCGCCAAATCCCCCTAACCCTAGCGCTCCATCGCCCTAACTCCCTGCCACCTCCACCTCCCACACTCCGCACCGCTACCCGCGCTCGCCGCTCGCGATAGTCGCCGCTCCCGATCGATGCTCGCGAATGCCTCAACTGTCCATGCCGCCGCTGCTCGCGATCACCGCCTCCACCTCCCACACTCCGTGCCTCTCCCGATCGCTTCTCACGAACGCCGCTCGTGTTCGCAGCCTACACTCACCTGCCCACCTCTGCTCCCCCCCCCATGTCACCTCTCACCTCTCACCTCTATACCCAAAATTGCCAAATTAATGGTATGCTGTCATAAGACCCACAGATACTTTGATTTTAGTTTTGTAAAATGATGATTATTATCACAGATTTTTTCACCCTCTTTTGCATCTTTCAATCCAATTAGGGTTCCTTCCTTTTTTATCTTGATTTGTTGTCTTTTTTAGCTGCTTTAATTCCGTATATATGTACATGAATTTGACCTCCGACTCATACGGTTCTGATCCGATTATCGTCAAATATTCCAACCTAATAAACTTTTTCTGGTGGAACTTTAAACATTTTTCTGAATCAATGTGGGACTAATACCTTGATCTTTTGTAAAACGTGATGCACTGAATATTATATGACAACATTTATTCGGAATGCGAAACAAATTGTAACCCCTATTGCTCATATTTGTATTTTAATTATATTTAATAAAATTCTTGATTATTTATTTTATTTCTGGTTTTGTTTAATTTCTTTTCATTGTATGGTGCGTTGTTCTCTCTCTTGTGATTCATTTTGTATTGATTCAGCTTTTTATTCTCATTTTTCCCTACAATTTGTTCTTGATCTTGTCTGTTGTTTAAACCTATTTCAATCTCTCTGTCCTCCTAGTCGTCGCCCTACCCTATCCCGATCTCCCTCTCTCCCGACACTTTGGTTGTCGTCGTCTTACACCTCCGACGAGCGGCGGGCCTCGCACCACCCCTCTCCTCCTCCCCTCATCTGTTGCACGTCATCGTTTCCCCTGTCCCGTCCGAGCCGCGACACCCAAGCACCGCGCCCCAGTCCCGTCACTGTCGTCGCCTTAGTTCGCCATCGATGTCCTCTTCGTTGCTGTCGTCTTCCGCTGAGGTCAACAACAGCCCTGGGCCACCACCTTGCTGGTGTTGCTGCTATCCGCTCTTGCTGTTTGTTGGCTGCTGTCTCTTGGAGTTTGTGCACGTGCTTTTGTGTTCACGAGTTTCGTTGGCTTGGAGTTCTCGTTCTTGTTCGTGCACTCGTTGTGTTCGTTGTTCGAGATCCATTCCCGTTATTCTATTCTCTGTTTTCGTCGTCTTCATATTCAGGCAAGTAGCTTGTTGTGTTCTTCCTTTTTGTCATACAATTTAATACCGTATGTAATCTAGTATGAATATTTTGTACTCTCATGATGATCCATATTTGTTAGTTTAACCGTTGACATCATCTCTTGATCATGAGTAGTCACAATAATTGACACTTGTTGCATGAAAACAACTAGATTAGTGGACAACTTGACTGTATGTTGTTTGTAATACACCATATGTTGTAGATTACTGTTGCATAGATGTTTGTTGGATGTATTATCTCATTATAGACCGTTTATTCACATGCCATGCTGATTTGAGTAACCCACATATACCATACTTTGTATGACATCTAGATTGGACCGTTTGTAGTTAAGTTTGATAAAATGTCGAAGTGAACTTTTGTTTTGCTGCTGCCCTATTTTGTACAGTAATTTTGACCCTGTTAACATCAGTAAAATAAATAAGTTTGTGAACATGATTTGTAGCCTCTGATTTCTAGTTTTCAAAACTTTTGATGGATCTGAATTCGGATTTCTGATGCATGAGTTATTGCCGTTTTACTGCAGTCATGTCATATTTTCCAGATTCTGAACTATATATATTCTGTATGGAATTTTATTTTAAACCTGATATTAAAAGTAGAATTTGAACTCTATATTTTGCTGAGTATGTTTAGATATGACTGAGAGCAATCCCTAATTTTTGTGGAATTAATTAATGACTTTTGTATCTCATTTCATACTTATGAAACTAGTCGATATATTTCCAAACAGCTTGCTGTTTAGTAAAGAATTATGTTTCCAACCTGATTCTATTCGTTTTTTATAAAAACTTTGTGAATTAGACCTGTAGCCTTATTTTTCTATTTTCTCACCCTTTTAATGGATCTGGATTTCGAATTATATTTTATGAATTATCTCTGTTTTGGCACTACTGTGTCTAAACTTTCAGAATCGAGATTTTGTTGCATTACTCTGTTTTTCCAATTTTGTTGACCATACTATCTGTAATATAAATTCATGATATTTTATATTTTAAAACTAGATATGTTAGGAAATCTTTCAGATTTTTCTCAGATTTAATTATGATGATTTTAAACTCTTTTCATACTTATAAACATGATTTTGTATTTTCTGGCTGAACAGAACTTCTGTATTAAATGCTATTTTCAACCCTGTTTCTGTGGCTGATATGTGACTTATATATATGTGTTGGAATCGGCAGAGAGTCTAGTTTCTAGATTTTTTGACGGATCTAGATTTTCTATTCTATACCAACGGGAATCTCAGATTTGGTACAGTAGTGTCTTGCTATCCAGAACTGAAAATGCCGTTGTTTTGACTATTATGGGTTATTTTTATCAACCGTTGCAATCACTAGTTCATCTTAAACTTATTTCCTATTCCTGTCATGTCTTTAGCATGTTTGTATTCGTTCACACATGTTTAGTAATAATAAAAGAAATCAAGCTGGGGTTTTTATGCGAAAAGATCGAGTAGTGGACAATATAGAAATGCATATTCAGAAGGGACTCGCTTCCCCACTATTTACTGTGGTACCTACTATTTATCTCTGGATATATGAGATCATGATCCATGACACCATTTGTTGTTATTACTGTTACTGTTACTGTTTGTCCGAATATATTGCTCTATAGAAGTTCCACTATAAAATCTTAAAGCAGATCTGTTTGATGTAGCAACGATGTGGTAAAATCTGGGACGCATGAAGTGCTACCTAGCTAGAAATGAACATTAGATATAAGAATAACTGTTTACACTGTCCTATCCTGTTACGGTTACTGTGGACTTTACTGTTACTGTTGATTACTGCTACCGTTGACACATTGTTACCGTTGATTACTGCTACCGTTGACACACTGAACTGTTGATCCTTACTGTTACTGTTATGCTTCTCCTGTTATCACTACGTTGCTTACTGTCATTTGTAGACTGTTATATTTGCTACCCTCTCCATGTTAGTATTACCTATTTAGTTTAGTTTTTCCTTCATTTTCTTACTTGTATTGCTTGCTTCCCGGACTTGCATCTAACGGGCGATATGTTTTCCTGTTTTTCCTATTTTTCTTGTAATTTCCATATGAGCAGGTTTTACTAATCAGATGCCTACTGGAGTTGGTGAGCAAAAGTTTTGAGTTGCGCAATTAGAAATAATTTGCTTAAAATATTTTGATGAACTATTTTATTTCATTAACTGTATTGAGATTATATTTGGGCTTATTGTCGGCAGGATTATTATTTTGTTTCAGAACTATTATTTGTTGGAGCATTTATTATTGATGCAATAAATACTGTTGAGTTATGATTGTTTTTGCATGCCTGGTTGGTGTATACTGCTATATTTAGTGTTATGATGAGTCAAGCAGGTCCGTACAGCTTATGAATGGTGAAAACTATCCACTGGGCTTAGTCACGTACCGTATTCCGTATTCTTTTGGGAACGAGGCGTGACAAAAATATTATGCATTGATGGAATAAATCAAATGTTCTAGAAAAATAAATTCTACAAAGAGAAAATATAGTGGATGTGATGCACAATTTAGGAGTAATGTATTTATTTTCGTTATGCTCTGTTTTGTTTTTGGTCTACTCTTTAGAGTTATGCAGGACATAGTATTTTATCCAATGAAGCTACGGTTGTGTTTCATTAATTTTTTTCTGTAGTAAAATAAGGCAAGCATAATCTTTTCCTTCGCAAATACAAAATAATGATAATAAATTAAAAAAACATTAATCTCTAATATTATAATGGGAGAAGACCTTAGTGTCATTTGTGAATCTATCAACACGTACAACGTATGTGCATAACTATTATAAATGAGGTCTTAGGTTCAAATCCAGACTGCGTCTGAATTTTTACTCTAAAAAACTATATTTATTAAGATGTGCATCACACGTGTAAATTACTAGTATTAATAAACAATGCAGAAACTTTTATGAGTCTTTAGCTTGGGTTCAATAACCAATTCTAGAAAAATTAACATGCATGTGTTTTTTTTCATTTTCTTTCTCTTTTTCTTTCATTCATCCTTTCTTTTTGTTTAATTATTTGACAGGAACGCACTACCAAACTAAGGAAAAGTTATTGATGATGCTAGAGTTACACCAGCATTTCACTTATATATGATATTGTCCGTGTTGAAGTTAAACAAGGCACTGGAGTATGTGCAATTTGAGTTGAGAGGGAGCAGGAACTAGTATGATGGGAAGGTTTATTATGGTGTGGTTAAAAAAGTTATGGATGAGCAGTTGAAGCTCGGGACTAAGTATTCAGGTGCTGTAAATTGCATTTTTTAAGGCTGTTGTAAGTTTGCCATTTTTTTATCAATTTCGAGGATTGTGTGATAATTTTGATAGTTTAAATAATATCAATAAATTCATCATAACTATTTATTTATATATACTGGCAGAATTCGAAAATAATTGTGCGGTTGATTGTAGATGGATATGTCACAAGTATAGATGATATGATTGCTTAACAATATCTGTGTCATTAATGAAGATATGGGTGTCAATTGAATACGAAAAGTATTGTTTGCATTTAATGTAAATTGATAAGCGAACAAGTAATGCCCATATACTTGAAATAACTGGAGTTTAGGATTAGAGAGTAATTATATTTTGTACACAACCATATACATAGGGTTATTATGCTTTTAGATAATTTTTAAAGAAAGTAAACCTAAATGTGTTGACTTCCGATCTACATATCCCTTTCCATGCAACATTATGGCATTATAGGCATGAATCTGGGTTAGGTCAAGTTTCAGTTTTTGAGGTTAACCTCCTTAATTACTAATTTTATGAAATTAACTTGAATGTATGTGCATGTTCTAAGATTTGGGTTGTTGTAGAGTTGCCTTTCCTGGTAGAGGCAGGGTTCACTTGCTTACCAATAGTAAGGAATCTCTATTGCGAGTGCCATCATTCAGTGTCACAAACTGATTAGGGTGAATAACAGGGGTACCATCCGGTAACTTATTTTGAGACTTCATCGTGGAATATACATGTTCACAAGGTCAGTTCTCCCAGTTTGTGGTGCAACTCCTATTCCTAGCCATCCTGGGATAGTTACGTCTATATGTGTTTACATGTCCATGGATGTATCTATGTTTATATGTATTTTTTTTTATTTTTTTTATTTTTATCATTGTATGTTTATATGTTATACCATGCGAGACTATTATATTATATCTATATATTATGCTATTTCAAAGGCCTATTGTTAAATTTGAATATTGAACTATTATATTATATCTATATATTATGCTATTTCAAAGGCCTATTGTTAAATTTGAATATTGAATAATCAAGAGATTGGTGTTATTGAAAAATTTTCAACTATTTTGTTTGCAACAGTATGTGTCAAGAATCAAAGATATAGGACGTTTTCTCTTTTTTTGTAGACCGAGATGTGATGTTCATGTGTAAAGAATTCAGCCACACAATGATTGTTCATTCCAGCATGTTGAAGTATAGAGAAGACAATTACTACAGATATTTGGATACCACCATGTTGAAATCAATACACAATTTTCTTTTTTTGTTTTGTATTTACCTAGCTATGAATTATTAGTTGTTTATAAAAGAGATTTTGCATTTTAACTACTTGGATTGTAGTCTGTTATTATTCAGAACAATTAATTTATGCAATTCGTTGTATATAGGATTAAATTATTTGAACAATTGCATAATTATTGTGATTGTGTTTAGAAGTCTTATTGCATCAAATGCTCGAGCTTGAAGATTGTGTTTTTTTAAAGATTTTTACTATATAATTGTTGAATGTTGATAGACTGAATTATAATTATAAAGGGAAAAAGTTGTATATGCAGTAGGTTCTGCTGAATTTTTTATTGAATGGTATTGATGTTTTAATATATCTTTCGATAAAGTCTGTGCAATATTGCACAGGGGATATACTAGTATTATAATGGGAGAGTTGGGGCTGTCATTTGTAGACATTCATTCAACCATCTAATCTCAACAATTCATTTTTAAGTAGGAGTTATATTAACCATTCATTTACTCAACTGTTGTTAGTTACCTAATACCTTCAAAGTTCAATTTTGTTTATGACATAATTATTTACAAAAGTGTCACTCATATAAAATAAAAGTTTGTGACACTATGGGTACTTTGTAAAGAGTATGTGATGAGCAAAGAGAGGTCTTATTATTTACTATATATATAAAAAATTAATTAGAACGTGCAGTTACTTGTCTAATT
Source organism: Hemerocallis citrina (assembly GCA_017893485.1). NCBI lineage: Eukaryota > Viridiplantae > Streptophyta > Magnoliopsida > Asparagales > Asphodelaceae > Hemerocallis > Hemerocallis citrina. The sequence goes on from CM030367.1 coordinate 36,673,526, forward strand.
AAAGTTATAATTTCTCTGTTACAATCTTACCTATCCACTCCCCCCCCCCCCCAGTCATTGTGTGGCTGAATTCTTTACACATGAACATCACATCTCGGTCTACATAAAAAGAGAAAACTTCCTATATCTTTGATTCTTGACACATACCACCATGTTGAAATCAATACAGAATTTTCTTTTTTTGTTTTGTATTTACCTAGCTATGAATTTTTAGTTGTTTATAAAAGAGATTTTGCATTTTAACTACTTGGATTGTAGTCTGTTATTATCCGGAACAATTAATTTATGCAATTCGTTGTATATAGGATTAAATTATTTGAACAATTGCATAATTATTGTGATTGTGTTTGGAAGTCTTATTGCATCAAATGCTCGAGCTTGAAGATTGTGTTTTTTCAATGATTTTTACTACATAATTGTTGAATGTTGATAGACTGAATTATAATTATAAAGGGAAAAAGTTGTATATGCAGTAGGTTCTGCTGAATTTTTTATTGAATGGTATTGATGTTTTAATATATCTTTTGATAAAGTCTGTGCAATATTGCACAGGGGATATACTAGTATTATAATGGGAGAGTTGGGGTTGTCATTTATAGACGTTCATTCAACCATCTAATCTCAACAATTCATTTTTAAGTAGGAGTTATATTAACCATTCATTTACTCAACTGTTGTTAGTTACCATAATACCTTCAAAGTTCAATTTTATTTACGACATAATTATTTACAAAAGTGTCACTCATATAAAATAAAAGTTTGTGACACTATAGACACTTTGTAAAGAGTGTGTGATGGGCAAAGAGAGGTCTTATTATTTACTATATTAAAAAAAAAAAAAATTAGAATGTGCATCGGACGTGCAGTTACTTGTCTAATTAAAGTTATAATTTCTCGGTTACAATCTTTACCTATCCACTCGAGGGACGGAGCTCCCCCCTCCCCCCTCCCCCCCCAAACAAAAAAAAAGGGTTCTTCCCCGACTCGTCCATTAATCATACTCTTTCAAAATTGATATTCGTTATGCACCTATAGAGTAAGACTCGGATGATGCTAAAAATCAAATCTCATGGATTAATTAACTTGGGCAACAATTCTGATACCTTATATATTGCTCTAAGATTAAAAATGTTAAATTTTTCTTTGTGAATTAGTTGGGAAGATGAAGCAAACAGAGGACTTAATAATTAAATGATTAAGGACCTAATTGAACCATCATTGAAGGATAGAGTATAAATTAAGTGGAAATAAAAAGTATTTATTGCCTTCATTAGATGTTGTACAAAAATGGAGTGAATGGCCTCTTACCAAACTTGACAAATTCCAATATTTATTACCTTAAATCGATGTTAACTGAGAATATTACTTTGGTTCATCAAAAATTAATTCACTAATCCTAAAGTCACGGGGCCGCATCTAAGACTGTCAAGGACCATGACCTAACCCAAACCCAGTGGTTCTTGGCGCCAATGACCTAACCCGAATCCTAAAGAAACTAAATAGTAACTTTAGTGGATAAGTATCAATTCCTAAATATGTAAATTTTTAGTGTGCAAATCTCCTAAAGATGCTAGGGCAGTACATTTCCATAATTAAAAGGATTGTAAAAATCTGTTAGAGAAAGTTATATATGCATACACATCCATCTGATTATTTTATTGCACGAAGCAATTTAGTAGCCACATTCCCACTTTTGGTCTGCTTTTGGTTTATAAATAGTTATGGATATTGGTGGAGAGAGTAGTAGTAGTCATAGTAGCAGGAGTAGGAAGATGATCGCTCTTGCTTCGATGGTGAAGAAGAAGATGGTGAAGTATTCCTACATTGCTAGTAACTTCTCTGCGCCGAAGATCAAAGGCTTTGCTCTGAACGCGATGGAGGTTTTATACAACGGTAGTAACGCCGCAGCTTCGTATATCAGCTTTGCTGCTTCGAAGGTGATGGAGAGGATGGTGACGCCAATATATTACGCAGTCAAGAACACTCACAATGATGATACGAGAAGAATAACATTTGCACTTAAAGTTGCTACAGTTGTCGCAATAATCTCAATCCTTTACTTTGTTGATCCACTGTACAATATGTTCAGAATGTCTGCAAACTTGGCTGCACTCATCGACATATTCGTAATGGACTTCACTGTTGGTATATATGTTACAATTTTATATTCTCACCATATATCATGATATCAAACTAGTCTAATTTAATTTAATTTATTTTTTTCTTTTATTATATATATCTAGGTGAACCAGTGGTCAAACTTCTAAACCGAACATTGGCCGCATTGCTAGCCAATGTGCTGGGGGTCGGCTTACATAAAATCGCAGTTTCCTTTGGTCACATTGTCAGTCGAACCCATATTTCTGGAGGTCATTGTCTTCCTAGTAGGTAAGTCAAGAGCCATTAGCCCCCATAGTTTCAGAAATCTTCTACTTTGACCCCTCCAAAAAAATTCTTAATATTGGTGATTGCTTAGGGTTTCGATCCGTGGAGGTCTGGGACTTGTATTCAAAATCTTCACATTTGATTTGGTGTACCCGATAAAAAATTTCTCGCTTCGTCCCTCTATATTTATGTTTCAACTTTGAATTAAGATGTTTTTTTTTTTTCAGGGTAGAAATCGTGCCTCCATGTTGATGGACAATTTAGGGGGTACGGTTTGTAAGTAAACTAAAAGGCACTGATTATCTTTTTGGCATATGATTTTTCCCCAATTATCAGTTTCAATGTACCAAGGAACCGTACATCTTTTTAATTACCCAAGGATATCCTATAAATTGATGAATATTTATGTGTTGATGATGTGGCAGTTTTCGGAGTAACATTCTCTCGATTCATACCGGTGATCAAGTCAAGCTGCAAGTATTGTGTGATGTTGTTCATGTTGACATTTATCCTAGAGGCAGTGGCGAGCTACCGGGAGGAGGAGGTACTGGTACAGAGATTTTACACCATTGTCATTGAAGTCGTCCTCATTTTCACTTCTGCTCTCGTCTTCCCAGTATGGGCAGGAAATGATCTCCACAAGCGGGTTGCTAATAACTTAGACAACCTTGCTACCTCTTTGGAAGGTAAAGTACTTCCTATATAAGAGTTTTTTTTTTTAAAAAGAAAAAAAGAAAAGAAGAAGAAGAAGAAAGAGACTGATCATTTCTGTAATCAAAATAGTACATAGCAGTATCTATATATAGTTCCGATACATAAATTCCTTATTACCGAACATAAAAGTGGCTAACTTTTTTTTTAATTGAACTTGAATCTTATATGTTAAAAATCCTTCAAAATTGAATAATGCATTTATGTTATTTTCTTTGTAAATGTCTACAGTGTAGTATAAATAATGCATCTTGCAGGGTTAGGAAGAACAGAATACGTTGAGAGAAATGTGTTGATCAGTGAGAATTTGGAAACCAAGTCTTTTCTCCAAGGTTTGCTGGACGCCAAGGCTGAAGAAGAATATTTGGTGAGTGAATACAGATTTGCTAGTTGAAATCTCTCTACCAAACTTACAGCTGCTCGGATCTTAGATGTCATGATTACAAGTTTATGATGTTTCAAAATGAAATCATACAATTATTATGTACAGTATGTGATAAAAATGCAATTACCACATGTCCATACATCAGACAGACAATAATTTTATGTAATTATTTACATTTTGTAGGATAAGTTTGCGAGATGGGAACTGCTGCGACATACTGGACAATTTAGGTTCAACCACTCATGGAGAGAGTACTTGAAAGTTGCATCTCTAAGCCATGATTGTGCTTCATCCATCAATGTTGTTTGTACATCCATCCCTGCTTTTACTAGAACTGAGGTATGTTAGTGGCAATTTCGTTTTTAATATTTATAGTTTCTCAGACTTACAGCGAAGGATACATCTGCGAACTATAAGTTCAGAAGAACAAAATACAAAAAATTGTCTGTTATGCGAGAAGAATTAAAATATGTTCAAGAAAACTAGTTTCAAAAGCAACTAGAACACTGACACCTCTGGAAACATATCAATATTTAAATGGAATATCCATTCTATAAATTGTCAGAACCTAAAATTCTTCTACTTTTGCACTTAGCTAGACAACAACAGACTCGGAGTTCCACACAATGTTCGGGTCTGCTTGTGCCGAGATGAGCTCTGAATCTGCTAAGGCACTATCCGATCTAGCTTCATCAATCCGAAACATGACAGTACCTTTAGCTGCTTCCATCCACATAACCAATGCCTTGACCGCTGCAAGAAAGATAAACACAGGGACTGTACCTGCGTCATTTACAGGATGCAACTTCAGTGACATCAAGATGCTGGGCAGTGCAGGTATGCAACTTACCGAAGTTGTAAACTGCACTCTCAAGATAACAAAGGCGGTCCATGAGCTTGCCCATACCGCCCAATTCAGAAAACCTATACCCGAACCTCAGGCTCAACCTCAGTCGGTTTCTAGAGGCAGGGTCTACCCGGTAGCTGATGGAGAGAGTCCTGGACAAGAAGCAATTGATATGGATCAACTAGCGATGCTACTTTAGAGGTGTTCCCGGTTTATAACCGCCGGTTATCCGGTTGCAACCGCCGGTTCGGTTGGCCGGGATATGGCCAACCGCAACCGAACCGCCCAACCGGCCGGTTGCCGGCGGTTGGTCAACCGGCGGTTGGCCGGAACCGGCGGTTGGTCAACCGGCGGTTTGACCGGTTTATCCGGTTTTATTTTTTTATTATTATTTTTTTTTCATATTTTTAACAATATTTTTAAAAAATACATGAAATGATGAAAATTGAGAAATAAATATAAGACTAATACTTTAAATGGTAAAATTCATTAATACAAATAAGTATTTAACATTAAATAAATAAACAAAAAACAAATAATAAATAATACTTTAATTTAACATTACTAAGTATTTCTTATAAAAAAAAATGTTTGCAAATTACAACTATGAGTCTATGTCAACAAATAATTCTTTAACATCTTTAACATAATAAAAATAACAATAATACATTAATACTTCATTACAAAAAATAATTGAAAAATTGAAAGTAATGTTTATAAACTTATAAACATTACTTTCAAGTTTCAATTATTTTTTTGTAATGAAGTAATTTTGTTTGTAAACTAAATTAAAATAACTTCTCAAATATATGAATTTAAAATTTCACGATTTTAATTTCAAATACTTGACTATAGTTGCCTACGTATCCCTTAGGAATCAAAGTCCACGTAGTTCTTCTTACTTTTGAAAAGTTTTTTCTTTGTTTTTAAAATTTGAAAATTTATTTAAAAATATATGAGTTTAAGTTTTGAAAGTTTATTTAGAAATTTATTTAAAAATATGAGTTTAAATTTTGAAAATTTATTTAGAAATTTTTAATTTTTAATTTTTAATTTTTTTTAACGGGCAAAAATTCAAAATTTTTAATTTTTTTTTTTTATTTATATATGGCGGTTAACCGCCGGTTAACCGCCAAACCGCCGGTTGATCAAAACGACTAACCGCAACCGAACCGGCCCCAGACCGGTTGCGGTTCTAACCGCCAGCCGGAACCGGCGGTTCCGGTTAACCGCCTCGCCGGCGGCGGTTCCAACCGCCGGTTAACCGGAAACCGCCCAAACCGTGAGCAGGTCTAGCTACTTAGCCGAGTACATATCTATTGAGGGGGAAAATTACTCTTGTGTAGATTATAAATAATTTAACTAGTATTTTTGCGATCATCTAAGTTTTATATGATGATTGTTATTTACAGACATGTTATTGTTATATTTAGCACTGAACTAGATAACAATCTGTGTCTATATTTCGTGTAAAGTCTGCTTGGATAAGCAGTGCTCTATTGAGTTCTCAGTTCTTCTAACATAATAATCATCAACATGGTCTTAATTGGTACCCTTCGCCTTTGCTTTTCTATTGAGTTTTCAGTTTTCTTTATAAGTTTGACTGTTTTTTCCTCATGAGACTTGGAGGATCGATGTGTTAGAATACAAATGCAATTTTTCTCAACATTTCTACAACTTCGAAATTTTAGCATAATTGCAGAACTTTCACATGGAATCAGAGTAATCAAGGTTCGAATTCCACTGGCTACGCAATTATAATGCGGATTTGAAAAAAAATACCGCTGCGTATAGTTCAGATCTCGGCCCACAATTTGTTGGGCATTTATCTCGTTTCTTGGACCCATAAAAAATGGGCTCTCGATCTGAGGGGGGGGGGGGGTGTGTTAGAATACACCCTTCTACAACTTTGAAGTTTTAGCATAGTGGTATGGACTTTTACAAATGTATATGTGAGAGTGGTCTTTTCTTACGCTCACAAGTCACAAACTAATTATTACATTTTGATGACACTAATCAAACTGTTTTCGAATGAAAACGTTTTTTTCTTCAGGAAAATAAAACAAAATAAAATAAAAGACATAGTAAATCAAGTAATTTAGCCTTTACTAGGTAGTTATGAGAAAGACTCATAGAATAGGGCAGACTTTTTTTAATTTAGTCGTTACTAAACTATAACAAGATTCCATGCATGACCAGCAGTTCTTTTTCTATATGCTTGATTTCCTGTTTCCATGTTCTTTTTCTTAATTCTTTGGGTCAAATATTGTTGAATGGGATATGTTTTGAAGTTAGCCTAAGATGTGTTAGGCCCATCCATTAATTAATATATTTTTTCGCCTTTCCATTCGGCTATAGCTTGCAACATGAAGAGGAAGAAGAATAGAGGAAGAGGCCCGAGAGGAATTTCCAGCATGTAATTTGAGTTCGCTTATTGGAGGATATGCTACTGCACTTGCAGTCAAATCTTAGATTTAAAAGAGAAAAATCCTCTGAGAGCATCCACTCTAGTTGGCTAAAAACTCGAAAATTAAAAATAGATTTAGAAAAATGCACTGCAGTCGTTTGCTAAAAACTCAAAATTAAAATAAAAATGCACAGTAGCTTGCTAAACTTAGCGAAGACTTTAGACAATTGCTAAATATAGGAGACGGAATGTGTTCATCCGTTTGACGAAAGGGACGGATGAAAATCATCCGTCTAGTTGAATAAAAATTAAAAAAAACCGAGAGACGGATGAAGATCCTCCGTCTCTCGTCAAAAACAAATTTTTTAAAAAAAATTCACTGAAAAAGATGATTCTTTTTTAATGATTTTTTATGATTTTTTAATGATTTTTTTATGATTTAAAAATAATAATAATAATAAAATAATTAAAAAAAAGTTAAAATCCACCAAACGGATGATGTTCATCCGTTACATCATCCGTTTGGGAGGTTTTTGACCTTTTTTTTGAATTTTTTTGAATTTTTTTTCGTTTAAAATCACCGAATACCCAAACCAAAAAAAAAAAAAAAAAAAAAAAAATACAAAGACGTCGCTTCTATTTTTAAGATTTGGACGACTGCAGCATGGTCCTTCTATTGCTATTTCTAAATGCTATATTTAGTAATGGCTTTAGAAAACGATAGTGGATGCCGATGCCTACTTAGAGCATTCCCAATGGAACCCATCTCCATCCCCATTTTGGCATATTCCTTAGAATATACCATTTTGATTTGGGGTTTTAAGTGGGGTGCTCCAATGGTACCCCATTTTGAGGTTTCAATAAATTTTTTTGGCACAAAACTAATTTTTTTAATGCAACAAGATAATACAATTAAATAAAAAGATATAATACAATTAATTAGAAATAGATAATATACTTACTAAGAAAGAGATAATACAATTATTGATGACCTCGTTAAAAAATCCGTAGGAAAAAAGTACCACATTATTCAAATTACAAAATATTAACAATTATACACCTGATGTACTAGCACCTAGTTCAGTATTATGTTTTGTAATTTTCGATGAATATTTATGTTTATTATGAATTGTATTTATCTTTATTAGTATAATTATTTATTCATATTATTAATTTCTAAACTTAAAATAAATCAGGAAGCACTACAAGACTAACAGTCTTTACCGACGTTTTTTTGCACATTTACCGGCGTTTATAAACCCCGCTGTAGATACCACCGGCATTTTATAAATCGCCGGTGCAAGTGTCGCTGAATCGTGCGTCGCTGTAGCTTAGGGACATTCACCAGCGTTTTTTACGACCGCCGGTGTAGGTTAAAACTACACCGGCAGTCGTAAAAACGCCGGAGAATGTGTGATTTCGTTTGGAAGCACTGTTTTCGGCTATTACCTACACCGGCATTTTTAAAACGCCGGTATATATCTCCAATTTTTTGCTGAAAGCTACACCGGCGCTTGTAAAGACGCCGGTGTAGCTATATTTTTTATAATTTTTTTTTTAAAATTATATTTAAAAAAAAAACCTTCAACACTCTTTACTAATCAAAACCAATTGCAAAAGCATAAATTAGAGAAGCATAATCAGTGAGTGCAAATCACTGCCTCATAAATTAGTCAGTATATCAAAAGTAGTCCTACTGAGTGCATTTTGAAGTTGCATATGGAACTATATTGGGTTGGATCTATATTTATCATGCTTGAGTAATTTATGTCATAGTATTTGTGAGAACAAGTAAATATAAGATGAAGTCAGTGACTTAGTGC
>CM030367.1:39089583-39164583 GCA_017893485.1 Hemerocallis citrina
ATAATTGTTGATTTACTGTTTACATGACTTTTCATATGCTGTATCATTCTGAAGACGTGACGTAGGCACGTGGCCACGGGCAAATCTAGTATATATATATATATATATATATATATATATATATATATATATATATAATAGGATTTGAGTTTAACAAATTTATTAAAATCAAAATAGTAATAATATATTTGATTTGGCTAAAATATAAATAGTCGATCAATTAGGAATAGAGAATAAAGTTAAAATATATCATCATTCGAAATAAATATAATGGCCAATTAGAAAACTTTGATAGAAGATCCAAAATGAATTTAAAACAAAGTGAATTTATAAATAATCAAAATACAGAAAATACTCCGAAATATGTATTTGCGGTAACAGGGGTTACAAGTGCACCCTTATCCAAGACGTTGTAGCGTATGGCACCGGTAGAACAGAATGAAGTCAAGAAGCAGATAGCAAAATTATTGCAGAAGGGACTCATCAGGCCTAGTGCCTCACCATGGGAGCACCGGTACTACTGGTCAAGAAGAAGGATGGGTCATCACGGATGTGTATCGACTACCGGAAATTGAACAAAGTCACCGTCTGAAACAAGTATCCAATTCCCAGGATCGATGAATTGTTCGATCAACTACAAGGAGCCACAGTGTTCTCGAAGATCGATCTACGGTCGGGTTACCATCAAGTCCATTTCAAGGAGGAACATGTACTGAAGACAACCTTCAAGACTCGGCATGGACACTATGAGTTCTCGGTAATGTCATTTGGAGTGACCAACGCTCCAGCTATCTTCATGGATTTGATGAATCGGGTTCTACGGCCATTTATCGACTCGTTCGTGGTGATTTTCATAGAAGACATTATGGTGTACACTAAGATGGAGGATGATCATGCAAGGCACCTGGCAGCAGTTCTGAGCAAGCTTCAAGAGCATGAGCTATATGCCAAGTTGTCTAAGTGGGAATTCTGGAAGTCGGAAGTAGCTTTCCTCAGCCATTTCCTTTCTAAGGAGGGAGTGGCCACCGACCCACAGAAGATCGAGGCGGTAAAGGATTAGCCTCAACCAAGGACAGTGAAGGAAGTAAGGAGCTTTTTGGGCTTGACCAGGTACTACAGGAAATTCATTCAGGATTATGCTAAGATAGCAGTGCCACTCACAGCTTTGACCAAGAAGAACAAGAACTTCGAGTGGACCGAGAAGTGTGAAGGGAGTTTCCAGGAGCTGAAGAACCGACTGATATCAACACCAATTTTGGTCTTACCTCAATCGGATAAAGGGTACGTGATATACAGCGATGCACCTCATTTAGGTTTTGGATGTGTTCTGATGCAAGAAGGGAAGGTTATTGCCTACGTATATGATTCACCGAAATAATGAGTCACCCGTTCCGTTGATATGGACACATCTGAGATCAAGGATCGAGGTAGCTCTGACCACATGAGAAGAACTATCCCATACATGATCTGGAGTTGGCTGCTATAATTTTTGCCATGAAGATACGGTGACATTATATCTATGGAGCGAAGGTGGAGATGTACACAGACCACAAAAGCTTAAAGTATATCTATCAGCAGAAGGACATAAATTTGAGGCAGAGGCGATGGTTGGAAGTGTTGGAAGATATCATGCCAGAGATTTTGTACCATCCAGGAAAGGCCGATGTGGTGGCAGCCGCACTCGGTAGGAAGAGGAGTATTGCTATGTTGCTTGCAACATGGAAGGAGCTGGAGGAAGAGATAAGGAGAGTCGCTATCGAAGTGACTTCTCAAGGTATGGGTGCTATGTTAGCTCGTTTAGAGCTCCAACCAAGTCTGAAGGACCGAGTGAAGAAGAGTCAAGAAGGTGGTGCGGAGATCCGGGCACTCAAGGATCAAGTGAACGAAGGAAAACTTCCTAAGTTCGAAGTTAAAGAGGGAGTGTTGTGGTGTGGAGATCGGTTGTGCATGCCAAAGGCGGAGGATCTTAGGGAGGAAATCATGAAGGAAGCACACGCCACCTTACTGGCAGTTCATCCGGGGAGCACGAAGATGTGCCGAGATGTGAAGCAATTCTATTGGTGGGACGGAATGAAGCAAGATATAGGAGAGTTTGTGGCCAGATATCTCACTTGTCAGAAGGTAAAGGCAGAAAATCAGAAGCCTGGAGGGTTACTACAGCCATTCCCCATTCCATAATAGAACTGGGAGAACCTCAGTATGGATTTCATCACGGGATTACCAAGGAGTTCCAGAGGGAATGATTCCATTTGGGTTGTTTTGGACCGACTAACGAAATTAGCACAGTTTCTACCGGTATGGACAAAATGGTATTTGGAGAAGTTAGTAGAGGTCTACATTCAGGAGATTGTGAAGCTACATGTTGTACCGGTATCTATAGTTTCCGACAGAGATGCGAGATTCACCTCACGGTTTTGGAAGAGTCTACAGGCACCACTGGGGACAAGGACAGATTTCAGTACAGCTTTTCACCCATAAACCGATGGACAAACAGAAGGGTTGAACAGAATTTTGGAGGATATGCTTCGAGCATGCATCTTAGATCTCGGAGGGAGCCGGGAGAAGAATCTAGCACTGGTTGAATTTTCTTACAACAATAGCTACCAGGCTAGTATCGGGATGGCCCCATTCGAAGCACTGTATGGGAGGAAGTGTAGGACACCTGTATGCTGGTATGAAGTGGGCGAAAGGCAGATATTCAGACCAGAGATTGTACAGTAGACCTCGGAGAAGATTTAATTGATCAAAAGGAGGCTACAGATCGCACAGAGCAGGCAGAAGAGCTATGCTGACACACGCCGTAGAGAGCTAGAGTTTGAGGAAGGAGATTTTGTATTCTTGAAAGTCTCGCTGACCAAGGGCTTAGTCAGATTTGGAAGGGGTGGCAAGCTAGCACCGAGGTACATTGGACCCAACAGAATCTTGAGAAGGATCGGTAAGACAGTGTTCAGATTGGAACTACCTGCTGAGTTAGCCCAAGTACATGATGTTTTCCACGTCTCTATGCTGAGAAAATACGTACCAGACCCGAGTCATCAACTGCCTGATATTCCAGAAGACCTGCAAGTGGATCTCTCCTATGAGGAACGACCAGTGAAGATACTAGACCGTCAGGAGAAAGTGCTGAGGAGAAAAATAATTCCGTTGGTCAAGGTTCTTTCGAGGAATCAATTCACTGAGGAAGCGACTTGGGAGCCAGAGAGTCAGATGCAGAAGACCTACCCGCAGTTATTTATGTAATTTTCGTTCTTTCCTCCCCACTAAGTGTAGTTCTGAGGACAGACATATTTTAAGGAGGGAGTGATGTAACAGTCCCAAATTCATATATATATATAAATATACATTTTTTTGAGTTGGGCTTGAGAAGCCCAATGAGTTGTGAACCAAAACAACAACAAAAAACAAAAAAACAAAAAAATGGATTTGGCCCATGTTTGGTTGGCCAAATGTGGAGAAGGCGGGAAAGAACTAGGGTTGGAGTGATGTTTGAATTCAAAAGATTCTTCATGATGGTATTGTCCCCAAGGGACAAACCCACTCCTACACTCCACCTCCATTCTCCCCAAATGCAACCCTCACACTTTCTCCCTCCCCCCTCTCACAATATCCCAGCCTCATGCATCCCCCCCACTCTCTATTTAATCCCCTCATATCATCCTAACTCCATTTTCTCATTTCCACTCCAACTTAAACTAGTTTCTCAATTCTAAGCCACTCCAAATCCCCCTCCTATACATGAGATACTACTTTAGAGGCAAGAAGGGCAAGAAGGAGCCAAGGAGAAGCCAAGGAGGAGCCAAGGAGTGAAGCACTTGGAGCAAGAAAGGCCAAGGAAGCTAGGAGTTCGAAGTTAAGAGGCAAATTTCTACATTTGACAAGGTGGTTGTTTCTAAACCTTTGTAGTGTTTAAATTTATGTGGTGAAATCTTGATGTGGTTTTAACAACAAGAGTAGGTCATGAAGTGTGGGATTAAGCAATTAAATTCATTGCATGCTAGTTTCATTGATAGAAGACTAAATAAAAACCCAGTAAAGAGGTAACTAAAAAGTGTGCTAGGTCTGGATGTTATAACTCAAAATTTAGTTGGGGCTTGAAGTTGAAAATTTAAATGTAGACTCTTTCGTATGTTCTACACCTTTCTTCCATATATTGTAATTTTTAGAATTTATTTGCTATTTTAATCAAATATGAACTTGAACTCTAACTGCACAGAAAACAGACTTAGCTTGTGTTCTGACTATGATTTTCCAAAGCTCATCTGTAACCACTTAAGACCTATTGTTGAAATTTTATTGTGAGCTTGTAACACCCCTGCCCCGAGCTCGGAAAATTTATACAATTTAGAAGACAAATTATTTATAGTATAGTACAACTACCTACCACAGGCTGCCTCTCAAAAGGCGGTTAACCGAATTGGTGACTCTTGATCATAGGCAATAGTATTTATATTTAATTAAATTTTGTGCAATTCCCGATATAGGGACAATTCTCCTCCACTCTTCTCTCGTTCTCTCTCCCAAGAGCCACGTCATCAGAGGGAGAAGAACAAAGAGACAGCGGAAGCTATGTCCTCTAATTACTCCCCGGGTGGCCCCCACACAATGCTGACGTCATCAGCATTGTTTAAATAGCCAAAACCTTGCTGTTTCTCTCACGTGGGACCCCCATCTACCACCATATTACCATAATGCCATCATGCATTATATTTTTCTACTAACAGCCAACACTTTCATAAATATACGTTATATACTATTACTCTTTGAAAATTACGGGGTGTTACACACCCGCCCCCCCTTCACAAATCAACATCCTCGCTGAGCACGGGGCATGCACAATCTAGTGCAGGATCTCCTTTATAGCCGATGTGGAATGGTGTAACCCGATTCTGCTCGCTGTACAATACCCTGATTCTGCTAGTTGTACAGTCCCCTACCTGGGCGACCTATCCCAACCTCGCTTCCTTTCAGGCATACTTACACATACATCTGCTAGCTCCATCTAAGGCATAACCACCACTCTGTACCCACACTCGGTGTTGAAAGTTGGCTCTGATACCATTTTGTAACACCCCTGCCCCGAGCTCGGACAATTTATACAATTTAGAAGACAAATTATTTATAGTATAGTACAACTGCCCACCATAAGGTGCCTCTCAAAAGGTGGTTAACCGAATTGGTGACTCTTGATCATAGACAATAGTATTTATATTTAATTAAATTTTGTGCAATTCCCGATATGGGTTAATTCTCCTCCACTCTTCTCCCGTTCTCTCTCCCGACAGCCACGTCATCCGAGGGAGAAGACCAAAGAGACAGCAGGAAGCTCTGTCCTCTAATTACTCCCCGGGTGGCCCCCACACAATGCTGACGTCATCAGCATTGTTCAAACAGCCAAAGCCTTGCTGTTTCTCTCACGTGGGACCCCATCTACCACTATATTACCATATTGCCATCATGCATTATATTTTTCTACTAACAGCCAACACTTTCATATATATACATTATATATTATTACTCTTTGAAAATTACGGGGTGTTACAGAGCTTCTAACATCTGTTAAGTGCTTGAATATAATATTTTATGACTTTTGGACATCGCCTGCTATTTTTACAAAATCCGAAACAACTGGCTATTCTGAAAAGAAAAGACAGAGTGAAGATGATCTATTATGTTTTTAGTTAATATTCAAGAAGTCATAACTTGAAAAATACTTTGTAGAATCACTTGAAATTTAAGTATGTTCTGTTGCCATATATGTAGAGCCTATTTTTCAAATTTCATGAAGCTTAGAGATCATTTGATATTTGTAAAGTATTTTATGTTAACAATGGTTAGTTGTTGCTCTGTTCTGGAAATAATTTCATGCATGTTAAATAATGATTTATTTGACGACTTTAGTTACATAATCTGAAGAAGCATGTAACTAGGAAGTTGTAGTAGATACATAGATCTTTCCGAAATATCTAAGAACTCATGATTTGGATTGGTACACGAATTATAATGAATTTTGCAAGTGACAACAGAAACACACAGATTTATAAAGCTCACTGTTTTGCACTATGCCTATGAGATTGAGTTTGAACTTATAGAATCAGAGTTTTAAGTTGTTGTTGTGGGTCATAAATCATGTTGTGGATGTGAGAATGAGTTAGGACTTAAATTATCTAAAGTTTTATGTCATGAGTAGCTCATGTGTGCTTGTAAACCTACAATATAGACATGTTTATTCATTGTTTTGAAGTAGGAATTGTGATGGATATTTATGTATTGTTGTTGATTACTTTGGGATGAGATTCATGCCCAATTTGTGCTTGTGCTTGCTGTCTACCTTGATTAGAAGCTTGGGGATCACCCGATCGCATTTCTTTGAAGAAATAGGGACGGAAACGACCCAATTTTGGTAAGAAGGCCAATTGCATGCTTGTTGTTTGGAAATATGATTTTCCATTTTTAGTGCTTTTTAGCACTCTTTTTGAGTATTCATGGTGTAAGATTTATTCTTAGGTAGTGTACCCTTGTCGGGCTACATTGGTTGAGTATTGAGACTCTAGGATTAAGTCATGTTGGCATATCTAGACGGGTAGAATAAGAACTTGTGTTGCATCGGACGCATTGGAAGAGATGACTCGTGCACTGGCGTACTCGCCGTTCATGGAAGGGTTCCATAGTTGTATTTGGTGCTACCACTTGTCGATGACCGTGGAGCGTGAAGGTTTGCAGGAGCTACGTGGTGGTCGGGCCGAGATTGCGATCGAACTCCAAGCGTAGATAGCAGTTGCGGCGATCGACGAAGTCAATTCGTCGTTGGTTCGGGCAAGTGTGGACCGAGGCAGTCCAACTCTTGGGCTGGATTTGAGGGCTAGATTGAGTCCTATTGTGGGATGGGATAGGTTCTAACAATAAAAAAGGTAATTAACTAGAAAATGATCTACATGTAGAACTTAACTAGTTGTTTTAATAAACAAAAATTGTTTACTAAGGTTAGGACATGAAAGTTGATAGATCTTCTAACTAGAAGAGTATTGGTTAAAATGAAATAGAACTAGACTCGCCTAATAATTCACAATGAGATAATAAAAAGGGATTAGAGATTGATTAGAGTCTTGGGATTTAGATAACCAAATGATCGGATAAAATAAAAAGCTAGTAATCGTATAACTAACCTCATTCTTAATCTTGGTCGTAAAGTGGGTTAGCACTTGTACCTTGGGTTCGTGGTGTTGTAAGACTAGATCGAGTCTAGGTTGAATGTAAGGACAGGCACTAGCGAGTGGTTTTCGCCTATCAGGGGGACGCGTGGCATCATCACGCCTGACCAAATCCTAAGTTCTTTTAACATGGGCAGGAGACTTGGAGAAAGGCCCAAATGGGGAGCGGCTCAGAGGGAAAGGCTCTAATATCTTCGGCCGGAGTTCCTTTATGTCCATAACAACTTTTGAGGAGGTCTAGAGTGGTGGCGACGTCTCGATTGCAAGTTCTGGTCTAATGTAAGGACGAGAGCAGAGCGGAGATTAGGGGAGACTCTAAAAATCCGCCAGGTCATATGCTGATCAATGTGGGTAGAAGACTTGGACAAAGGCCCAAATGGGGAGCGGCTCAGAGGAAAAGGCTCTAAGTTCTCTGGCGAGGAGCCCTTATGTCCGTACATCAATTTTTGGTAAGGTCCGGAAGGCAAAAATACTACATCTCTACAAATTATTTGGACAGCGATGGAAGAGAGCCATGCGACTGCGATTCCGGGCATAGTGGGGTAAAACACATGGTATTGACACCACTACTGACAACAGCGATGGGTATCAACCGGACGACAGCAACCTCATCATCACTAGAGTATCAGAGACATGAGAGAGCACAAGAGTAGGATGCATAGCGGGGGATCGAACTCCATCAATTGAAGAACGTCGTTTGGTTGGGCAATGTGTAGTATGGGATGCATATCTCTCCAATCAAGTGTGTATTAGAATAAGAGCATCATGTGCATTTTTGTGTGCATTAGATCTAGGTCATGGCATACACCGACACTTGTTTGACATCACTTTTCCTTTTGCATCAAATTTTGGTTGTTGTGGTTTGGAATCGCGATATTATGGCATAGCGAGGATCGCTATATTATAGCATTGCATCAGTTGTATTCAACTGACTTGCCTACAGTCTGTTTAGTTGTAGATTTGTTGTTTGGGGAGCTCGGGGAGAACTCAAGCCGTGGAAAGCATCCAAGCAAAAGTTACTGTCCAACTTTATTTTATATTATTGATGTATTAAATTATTGTAACTGTTGTAATCATTGGACATTGTAACGGACATTTTGATGTAATAAAAGTTTTTAATTTTCTGTGATTTTTTTGTGTTGTGACTCTGTAACCCCTGTTTTTCCATTTTCTATATTTTGAGTGTATTTTCTTTTCCCATATATTTTCTCTCATTGTATCTCTCTTTGGATCGTATATTGGATTTTATTTTCCATGTATTCATTTATTGGTTCTGTCATCTTTTATTTGATCTTCTTGATCCTATTGTCTCTTTTTGTGCCGTCTCTGTTTGATCAAGCTCTTATTTTTTATCCCCGTTATTTTGTTTGGTTATACCCTATTTATTTATCCAATTTGTGCCATCTCATTTTTGTTGGATCTATTATTTTTTTTCTTTTTTCTTCCTTAACCCAAAACCCAAATCCGTTTAATCATTACCAATACCCTGTTAACCTAAATTACCCAAACCTACTACACAACCTGAAACTTGTATGGCCCAAAACTGATCACCCTTCAGCCACAAAACCCTAAATCCGCTGCATATTTAAACCTATGCACCTGTTCAGCTTCTCCATACTACATCCTAGCCACCTCTACCATATCCCGACCCCCTGCCTCTGTGCCGCACCCTCTCTCTGCATCCATCACTCCCAACCATTCCCCCCTCGCTCCCATTCCGTCGTCCTGCTACTCCTGAGCGTCGTGCGCAACTGCAGACAACCGCAGCATCTGCAGCGACCAGCGCACCCCTGGTGCGGTGTCCTTCCGTCGACACGCTGTACATCACTGCCGGTGTCACCCTCTGGTTCCCCTCCTCGTCGCTCAGCCAGGCAGCAGCACCGACGGTAGCAATAGTGTCGCTGTCGTTGCCGTCATCTTCCTCGTTCGCTCTCTCTTTGTTTGAACGTGCGAGTGTTTGCACGTGTTGGTTTGGTTCGGAGTTCCTTGTGTTCGTGTTTGGTTCGTTGTTCGTGAGTTTGGTTTGTGGTTCTTGTTCATAATTTTTTTCGCTCGTTGAGTTCGTGCCCGGGAATCCGTTCTCGTTATTCTCGCTTTTGCTTTGTTCATCGTTGTCTCTCAAGCAAGTAACTTGTATTCTTTTCTTTGTGTATACAAGTACTAAATACTGCATATAGTATAGTTGGGTTTTAGAGACAATTCGTGTGTAAATCTCTGTTATATATTGTCTCTATTGTATTGATTCGACCATAGCTGTCTTACGACATACATGACATGAAACAACTAGGGATGACCACTTTTTGGATGTATATATGCATGCTATTTTATGATATCGTGTGCTTGATGGGTTATTCGTGCTATACTTGTCGTGGACTTGCAAAATATTCTATACCATGTTGTTTGGACATCTAGTACACTATATTTCATGTTTGGGTTGATTTGGATGAGTTTTACATGAACTAGATGATTTTATGTTCGAAGAATAATTCTGTATTTTCTGTTATCTTGCTTTTGATCAGTATTTTAAACCCTATTAAGTTCAGTATATGAAAAATATTTGTGAACATGAACTGTAGAGAATTTTTTCTATTTTCCAACCCTTCTGACAGATCTCAGTTACGATTTATAAGTTGCGATTTATGACTGTTTTACTATAGAGGTGTATGAGAAATTACAAATTTGATCTTATGAGAATTCTGGAGAGTAATCTATTTTTTTTCTAATGTTAAAAGTATTATTTTGATCCAATATTTTGCTAGGTATAACTAGATCTAATTTGGATTAACCCAGAATTTTTGTGGATTTATTTGATAAGTTTTACAAACTATTCTACCCTTGCAAACAACTACTATACATGCAAAATTTTCTTACTGTTCAGTAAAGATACATAATTTCGACCTGATTCTATTTGCTGTCTATAAAAACTTCGTGAATATGAATTATAGCCTATTGTATCTATTTTATCACTCTTTTGACGGATCTTGATTTCGATTTATATTTTGTGAGATATTAATGTTTTAGTACTGCAGTGTTTATGGTTCCAGATTTACAAAACTACGGTATCTTGCTGCATTCTGATTTTTCTTGACTACTCTATCTATGTTAGAAAATTATGAAACTTTATTTCCTGCTACTAAACATACTAAAGAATACCCCAGATTTTTCGTGGATTTAATTAGTGAGTTTTGATGCTGTTTTCCTGTTTTTGAATACAAACTACTGATTTCTGGCTGAACACGTTTTCTAGATTCAAACCTATTTTGAGACCTATTGTTGTGAAATACCATGTGACTTATATATATTTTCTGGATTAGGCCAGGAGTCTATTTTCCATATTCTCTGACGGATCCAGATTTGCAGGTTTGTAGCAACGGAAATCCCAGTTTTAGTGTAGTACTATCTTGCTGTCTTGAACTAGAATTTTCGTTGTGATGTTCTTTATGAGTTGTCTTTCATCTGTACATGTTTATCTTTCAATCTGAACCCGTTACCTGTTTATACTATGTTATTCTTGCTCTGTTTATGACACATACATGTCTGCCTGATAATAATAACAAATTAACTAAGCCGAGGTTATGGGAATGATCTAGTAGTGGATAATATAGAAATGTGTACTTGTAAGGGGGCCCGTGTTTTCCATAGGATTATCTGCTACGCATTCATGAATACATGATACACGATACTGTCTGTCTGATACCCTGACTACATACTTCCCTATAGGAAGGTGTACTCAGAAGAGAACCCATAGGTTCAATCTGTCTTTCTGATCAGCATCTGATATCTGTCTGTCTGATACCTGAGTACACGGCCCTATACAGTCTCCTACGAAATCTAAACGAAACTGTTTGAATGTAGCAACCATGTGGTAAAAGGATGGATGCATGAAGTGCTACCTAGATAGTAATAACACAAGACCTGTAATAACATGACATCTATTAACCTGTATCTGTTATCTGTTTAACTATTACATGCTACTTGACATCTGTTATCTGTATATTTGTCTGCATGCCATTTGACACTTGACATCTGTTACATATCACTTGTATCTGTTAGCGTACCATGTTACTTGATTCTGTTTTCTAATTCATATTAGACATTCTGTTTTGCTCTGTCATATCTATTCCATGATATGTTTGTTTCCGCTATTACTATGCATCTATTTAATTATTCCCTGTACTTGTATCCTGCACTACAAGAGGCCCGTAACTTGCATTGGCGGGAGTTTGTTTTCTTTTTCTTCTTCCTGCAATTTATTAAATTGCAGACCAGGGTGATCAGCTGCCAGATAGTGTAGATGATCTAACATATTAGTTGCTGGAGTTTTTGCTATCATTGGTTCCTGTTGCTATTTGAACAATTGTATTTGATAGTTGGATTTATTTTTATTTAGGCAATGTGATCCAGGATATTGACTTATTCAGATCTGGTTTATTTGAGATTATTATATTTTGTTTTAGGTAAATTTTGTTGGTATTGATTTGTATATGCATGCATGGTTAACTTTTCTTGCTTCTGACTCTGATTATTCTTGTGAAATGTTGTAAAGATCCTGACAGCTTATGGATGATGAAAATCATTCGCTGGGCTGTCACGTATCTGTATTCCGTATTCTGTTTTTGGAAGCGGGGCGTGACAGACTCATTTGAAGAAAGATCCTGGAGTGTGTCATGAGTTCCTATATTAGGAATTCGGGGCGCTACAACGTGTACGAGATGGATCACATAGAGTTATGTGCAAAAGTTCAAGTGGTCGGGTAGTTGATACCATTTTCTTTGGTTTTCTTACCAAACGAACATGAATCACATGGCTTGTCTTTCTCAAATTTAATTTTTGGAATACCTCTTACAATTTCTTTATTTACCAAATTATTGAAATTATCAATGCTATATGTTCAAGCCTCTGATGCCATAGCCATCCATCCTCGTTCCTAGCTACAAAACACTTCATACATTCTTTTCATAGATCATTAGTATTAATGACATAAACATTATTGCAACCATTAGCAAAAAGCAAACGAGAATTATTACTATCTAAAACAACACATGCATGCTTATCAGATGTATCAGTAGCCTCTATCACATAATTGACTTACGCTAATTAGATTATGTTTTAAGCCATTAACCAAAAGAGCATCATCAACAGAGTAAGATGAACCAAAAATAATTTTACCTTTTCCCGACAGTTTTACCTATGCTACTATCTCTGAAGATGATATCTTCTCCCTTTCCCCTGATAGTAATGCAAAATATTTACTATTATCAGTCATATAATTTGAGCATCCAATATCATACCATCAATCATTATGCTTGACTTGTTGATGCACCTACATTAAGACAAGTAGGTGTGACTTTTGGTGCTATTTGTGAAGGACCTACAATGTCACTCTTTCTTACCCTAACAATGTTAGTATTCATTTTTAAAGCACAATTATAAGAAATATGTCTTAATTTACAACAGTAATTGTAGATAATTTTTTGTCATAAAATAAGTGGTCTCATATTCGTATTTTTAAATAGTTGTTGTGAGCTCAATTATTTTACGACAAAGCTTTTTCTTGTACGGTCATTGTCTTTGGTGTCTCAACGAAGATTATTGAGTGCACTATCAAGTTTTCTATTTTGTTCAAGGGCTTCTTCATAACCTTTCACCAATTCATCAAGTTTCTTTTTGAAGTCATCAAGTTCAGTAGTAAGCTTAGCTATATGAGCGGTTTTCTAATGGATCACTTTTAGATTCACATTATTTGTTGATTTATATTTTTGAATTTGTTCTTTCAAACATTCAGTTTCATTTACCAAAAAATCATGATCTATTCTAACTGACACATGTTTTTCAATAACCAAAATTTTCCCATACATGAATTTCACGTTTTTAGCAATGCATGAGTCATGTGATCCATTAGAAATTCGTTTTTATTGCTTATGTTCATGACTACTTTTGGAATATTCATTTAAATCATTGACAACTTCATATAATTCATCATAAGTGAGTTTTTCGATTACCTCTTTTTGAAGTGACGATTGTCCATCATCATCTCCAAGAGACATCAATGTGAGTCCCATGTACGCTTGCTCGTGTTGATCATCTTCATTATCGCTTGAATCATAGTCAAGCCAAGTTTCCTTCAATGCCTTTTTTTTGAAATTTGAGTTTGCATTATGGGATTTGTTTCTATCTTGATTGAGAGGGTAATTTGCAGGAATGTGTCCCGGCTTCTTGCATTTGTAACATGCTTCATCTATGGCTTTGGCTTTGGCTTTGGCTTGGCTTTTCCTCCAAGATGCCAGCCAATTTTTTTGTTTTTTGAGAAATTAACTGAAGTTCTTTGTTAGGAGTGTGATATCTTTGTCGGATAGCTCGTTGTCTAAACCTGAGTTTGAGGGGTGTGGTGTAGTAACTTTCAAAGCGACGGTTAACTCTTGTGTTTTGGGAATTATCCCAATATTCTTTTTATATCTATTTCTCTCCACCATCTCAATTTCGTAGGTCTTCAGTTTACCCTAAAAGGTATACTAATCGAATCTTTTTTCTCCGTGTGTTTCCCTCATGGAGACAGCTTTGATATCCCATTCTGGTGAGAGGCAACTTAAGATTTTTTCTACCTCCCGGTCATCGTCTATGCCCTTACCCAAGCTTTCAAGTTCATGAGTGACCATATCAAAGTGAGTCAACTCTTATGTATACTTTCACCTGGAAGCATATGCGAAACACATTAATCTTATAATAACATAAAGTAACTTCTACTTTTATAATAATAAAAAAAACTTATGCTTTTACCTCTGATGTGGCTTTCTCATGGAGCCTTTGTAAGTTCTTTCAGATTTCATATGGAGTTTTGCAGCCACATGCACATCGCATGAGCTCTTTATGATTCAAGCCTGCATATAGTGCAACCATGGCTTTGGAGTTGGCATTCATTAGTGAAAGTTATTCCTTTGTAAGGGACTTTCCATCACTAACAAGAATATCTGTTTTATTGACACAGACATTCCAAATTTCTTCTCCATACATCTGCAAGAAATGAGACATACGAACCTTCCACACATCATAGAGTTTGGCACCAAAGTAGAATGAGCGTGTAATGCTTGACTCATTGGAGTTGGATGGCTCCAACGAGTGAAAGCCATCTGGAGAAGGGATTTCGGCTATTGGATCTTCTGCTCTAGATTTTAAGCCGATAATGAGCATTTCGCAATGATACAACTGTAGATCACCTTAGGGCTGAATAAAGTGATTGTGTAGAAGTTAAAATTTTTAAATGAATGTGTACAGTAAAGAGATAGAGTTAGAGAAAGCAAACTCAATGAAGAGGCGAGACACAGCAATTTAAGTGGTTCGGCCCCCAGGCTTAAATCATTACCCCCTTACCTACAGCAATTCTTTGTTGCAAGCATTCCACTATACTCAAACCTCATACAGTGAGTTCTTGGTATTCAGGCCAAGATCCCTATTACAACCATACAACAACTAGGGCTGCAATCGAGCCGAGCCGAGCCGAATACCTTCAGGCTCGAGCTCGGCTCATTTACAAAACGAGCTCAATTTTGAGCTCGAGCTCGGCTCGAGCTCAGTTCGAGCCGAGCTTTGACTGAGCTTTGACCATATTCAAACTGAATAGCTCGCGAGCTTAGCCTAAAAAAAATAAATAATAAAGCTCGAGCTCGACTAGTTTACGAAACGAGCTCGGTTCGGCTCGAGCTCGGTTCGAGCCGAGCTTTGACCGAGCTCGAGCCGAATAGCTTGTGAATAGCTCGATTCGTTTGCAGCCCTAACAACAACAACAACAACAACAACAACAAAGCCTTTCTCCCGACTAGATGGGGTTGGCTACATGAATCCTAGTTTTCTATTTTGCTCGGTTTAGTGCATTATCTTCTGTAAGGTCACAAGCTATTATATCTTTTTTCACTGTTTTCATCCAAGTTAGTTTAGGTCTTCCTCTACCCCTAACTCTACCCTCAATACTTATCAAATCACTCTTTCTAACGGAGGCACTACTAGGTCTACATGTGACATGTCCAAACCACCTGAGGCAATTCTCTCTTAACTTATCTTGGATTGGAGATACCTTTAGCATATCTCATATATGCTCATTTCTAATTCTATCCGTCCTTGTTTTACCACACATCCATCTTAGCATCCTCATCTCAGCTACACTCATTTTTTGGACATGTTGTTTCTTTGTTTTTCAACACTCTGCTCTATACATCATTACTGGTCTAACAGCCGTCCTATAAAAAATTTTTTGAACTTCAAAGGTATGTGTTTGTCACACAAAATACCACTGGCACTTATCCACTTAAGCCACCCTGCTTGGATCATATGTGTAACATCTTCACAAATCTTCCCATCTCTTTGTATAATTGAGCCTAAATATCGGAAACAGGTCTCTCTTAGGTATCTCTTGGCCATTAAGATTCACTATTTCCTCAGTTGTGTTCCGAATATCACTAAAATTACACTCCATATACTCTGTTTTAGTTCTGCTTATTTAAAGTCTCTAGCTTCCAAAGTTTCTCTCCACAATTCTAATTTAGCATTGACTCCTGCTCTAGTCTCGTCAACTAAGACGATGTCATCGGCAAAAAGCATACACCAAGGCACCTCATCTTGTATTCCTCACATCAATTCATCTATAACCAAAGTAAAGAGGAAGGGGCTTAAAGCCGAACCTTGGTGTAAACCTACTATAATAGGAAAATCGCTGGTCTTTCCTGTTGTAACGCCCCGAATTCCAAATAAGACCGAATTCGAGATTTCACAGGATCTTTACTTCACTTCGTACAACTTTACAAGGAAATTTAAAACTTTTCAACAACATCAGAGTTCATTACACTTTGTTTACACAGCGGAAGAATAAAAGATTACAATATTGAAAACAAAGTGCAACTTGTACAACTTTATCAAGAAAGTCATCGATTGCATCACAATATCTTTATTCCTTCATGAATAGTCCATTACCTGCATATTAAGATGTGGGCACGTCAGTCACTTATAACTGACGAAAATGTTATACTCGGCTATTCTCTCTATGCCGTACATATAACGATCTCATTACTTTAACAAGACACAAAGTTGAATGAACAATAAAGTGTTAAATTGTGACTATACTAAACATGTAAGTGTATGCGATGCCTTAATGTCTAATGCACACATTTTATACTAAGATGACACTAATGCACACTTGTTTGGATTCTATGCATCCTATACTACATAGGTCGGAGGGCAAACGCCTACGTACTCCACAATAAAGTGCTCGATCCCTCGCCATGGCAACTACCCAGTAATGAAGCAAGATTTAGATCATTCCACGAATATGGACCCCAGCCACGGAGATCCACCGCCGACTGTTATAACAGATCCCTCATCATGTGAATCATCCCGCAAGTGCCCTTCTATCCCGGTATATGTATATACGTAGGAGTATGGCAAACCCTCTGCCCGACTACGCTAAGTCCCGGATAATGCCCATCTCCTACAGAGCAACCACAGTCACGGAGATCCACCGCCGACTGGGTCTATAGCCACGGAGATCCACCGCCGACTATATAGAAGCAACCCACTTACGTTTTCCCATGTTCACTACAACTTCACTTATGTGCCTAGTTATATAGTTCAAGACATGAATGAGTTATCATTCCTAGAATTAGTTTTACCTCCTACCGGACTTATTCACAAAATACATGATCGCTCCATAGCAAATCTCAAAATCATATCTCAAATCTTTTCTTTCAATAGTGCCGGAACCCGAGGTCTTACTAACTCTTAAATTATAATTTTTTTCATGTACAAGAATCATGGGTACACATACTGTAATACCCCGAATTTTCATTTATGAAAATTATTATTTTGTATTATTATTTTTGTACGTATTGTGCACGTGCAATCTTGTGATATAAATTTTTATAATTATTTTTATTACATAGACAAATGAGTATATATATATATGTGTGTGTGTGTGTGTGTGTGTGTGTGTGTCTTTTATTATTTTTACCCATAGCCTATTTTTAACAAACATAAGTTTCTTTTATTTTTTAGCCCAACTTAATTTATTCTAAATGTAGGCTAAATTGGCCCATTAAATAAAAGCCCATGATTTTATTTTCCTTTTTAATACAACTTGTAATGTAGACAATTTTTATAGATTATTTTTATAAAGAATAAAATGTACAACTTTTAAAATATGAGACTATTGGAAACACGTGCATCACACGTGCACATGTTTGTACATGAGCTCGTACTCATAGGACATCTAGGATACTTACCGTAGTTACAGTAGTAGATTAAGTCATGACGAGGGATTGAACCCTACAAGATGAAGAACGAATAAGAGGCTTGCCCTCGGACCTATATAGTATGGGATGCATAGAATCCGAACAAGTGCGCATTAGTGTCATGTAATATGAATAACTGCATTAAGGACTAAGTGCACAATCACAACACGACATCAATAAGATATTCCCCTTAGTTTGATTTGTGAACAAGTTTGTGTTTGTTAAATATGAAAATCAATTATACTGTTTTCGGCATAGAGAGGATGGCCGTGTATAATATTCGTCGGTTGAATAAACTGACGTACTCACAGTTTTGTATGCAAGATAAATGACATGATAAAGATTAAAGGAAAACTAATGCTTAGAGATTATTCAAATGTTGTTGTAATTTCATTTATATAAATGTTGTAATTTTGCTTCCGCTGTAAAATGTAAAGTGTAAAGATTTCTTGTAACTCTGATGTAAAGTACAAAGTTTTAACTTCCTTGTAAAATTGTACGAAAGAAGTGTAAAGATCTTGTGGAATCTCGAATTCAGTTGTATTTGGAATTCAGGGTGTTGTTACACATACCCTTTAGTAAACATGTCTTAACCCTAGATATTTTCATCTTTCAACTTATTCACAAATGATCGTAGTCTCGTCACTATTCATGATCTATCTATTCAAAAATCTTTATAAGAAAAACTGATTACTTTCAAGCATACAATTTCATCACATGAAATTTTTGATTAAACTCAAACTCATACAATGTGCTCAACCAAAACGAAGAAGTTTAAACAAAATAAGAGTACAATCTTTTTCAAAGAATTCACTTCACACAAATACATTTTTCTTTTCTTAGAAAAAAATATAAATTTCATTAAATTTTAAGTTAGAAATCACTTTCCATCTCGATTCCATGAAGAATTTCAAATAATATTTTTAGCACACTTTATATTATTCTATATAACCATTAAAATTTTCTAAATGTTCCTATGATATCAAAAATTCCATTCTGACTTGAAACCCAACCAAAAATGAGGAGATCATTATTTAAACCTACCCAAAGATGAGTTCATAATTAAAAGTCACCCAAAAAAGAAGAGCTTATTAGGTTTCGAACCCGAGCTCCACCCTCTCTCGGCTACAGTGAAACACCCCAAAGCCCAACTTTTGTGCTAAAAGAGTTTTTATTACGACTCTCGGTTTTTGGGATTTAATTGAAAGAATTAAAAAAAATGCAACTATCAAGTTTCGAACCTAATATCTCTCACAACAGTGCTCTGTTTTGCACTAGCTAACCAGTATGATCAAGTATATTTTCTATTTAGAAAATATACTAATGTAATTTTGTTCAACTATTCAGAAAGTGTTTCTTTTTCCATGAAACTCTTTTATTCAAAAAGATCAAAATCTTTCTAATAGTTTTGAAATAAACTTTTTCATGATATTAGATTTTTTTTTTAAATAGTAAACAACAAATTTCCAAATTCATTAAAACACTATTTCCACTCTTTTAAATAATTCTCTTTCTTATTTTTCACATAGACTTAGGTTTTTCTTTAAGAACTTAAATTTACAAACAAAACTAGTGTTCATGACAATTAGTTGTGTTCTCACTTTTACACAAATTACACCTTTATAACAATACTAGTGTATCATATCACTTGAACATGAAAATTTCACAAGAATACTCTTTCATGCAATAGTTTATATTATTTTCAATTAGGACATACATATGTCGATACATTACAAAACACTAACTAAATTTACTTTCTTTCTTCTTTCTTAATTACCAAAGCATGATGTGGTCAACAATTTATCATAAACACAATTTTTTGCAAACATAATAACATGGTTTATAACATAAAAGGATTCTTCTCTTTAATTAGCATGGTATCTATCACAACAAAACTACTTTCATATCATATTATACTAGCATGAATTTTATTTATAATTTTCACATCAAAAATTCCTCTTATATTACTCATTTTAGCATGCATATCCTACATTAGAAAATAATGAAATCACCCACCTTAATTGAAGATTGAACAAGAAAAGGAAAGATGGAAAACCACTTCTAGCTCCAAAGCAACTCCTAGCTCCTAGCAAGGCTTCTCCTCCGAGCAAGAGCTCCTTCTCCTAGCAATAGCTCCTAGCAAGAATTTCCTCCAAGCAATAGAACTCTTTTACTCTCTTTCTTTTCTTTCTTTCTTTTGATTTTGTTATTGTTTTTTGTGCAAAGGAGAATGAGAAATGGGGGTTCTATTTATAGGGTTTTGTGAGGGTCTAAAGTATAAAATTCTCACCTTAATAACTCTTTCTTTTAATTCATACAACTCTTCGATTCCTAAACTCCTAAAACCTACAACTCTTCACCTTTCCAACCTTTCAAGAACTCAACTCCTATAACCTCCAAACTCTCCATCTCCCCCACTCTCCCAAAACCGGCCTACACCTAGCATGAATCCGGCCGAGCATAGTGTACACGTGTACACATGCACACACAAATATTAATACAATTCTATAACTCTAAATGTGTACTAAAAGTTGTAACTTGTCATGTATTATTCCAAGCTCATCTTAATTTATAATTTTACTAATGGGCTTGATTCATGGGCTCACTTCTAATTAATTAATTTAATAATCCTAGTGGGCTCTTCTCCTAATGGGCTAGATTTTAATCTTTAGGTCCATGGATCAAAAGAAGGCTAATTAAAATTTATGCATGCTAAAAATTTGTAAATGAGAGCAACAAAATGAGAATAAAAAATTTGCACGTGCATCATACGTGCAAAAATCAAAAAATGCATTTTTAATTAATTGTGGGGTGTTACACATGTGGTTGTTCTAATTGTGGTTATTGCCCCTTCATACATATCCTTAATTACTTCAATATACCCAATAGTTACTCTTTTATTATTTAACACCCACCATACTATGTCTCTAGGGACTTTATCATATGCTTTTTCTAGATCTATAAAAACCATATGTAGATCTTTCTTATTTTCCCTATATTTTTTCGTAAGTCTTCTCAGTACATAAATTGCTTCCATTGTTGTCCTCCCCAGCATAAACCCAAACTGATTCTCAGACACTGTAGTTTCTAGTCCCAGTCTATGTTCAACACTCTCACCCAAATTTTCATCGTATGACTCATTAATTTAATTCCTCGGTAGTTTGAACAACTTTGTATATCTCCTTTACTTTTATATATATGTACTAAAATACTTTTTCTCCATTCATCGGGCATCTTCTTAGTCCTCAAAATTTCATTAAATAATTTTGTTAGCCAACTCACTCCTACATCCCCAAGACACTTCCAAACTTCAATGGGTATATCATCCGGCCTTAAAGCTAAGTCCCGTAAGAAACCATAAGACTTCTAAATATAAGTCCCGTAAGCAATCTCAATCCGAAGCAAAAAGAAAGTAAAAAGCAAAACCATTGTCTTGAAAAAGAAAACAACAAAAGCGTTCTTCTCTCTTTATCTTTACCAAATGATAAATTCTGAAGTATTGAGTCAAAAGAGATGAAAAATACTCTTAGCATTTTGCTCTATACAAAGAGTTTAAAATTAAGGAAATAACAAATATAAGTTTAGGAAGGTTGCAGTCGACTGCTAATTTGGTCAGTTGACCGTCATTTTCTCCAGACCAAAGTCGAAAGGAAATTACACTCGATTGAACCAATTTTCAACTAAAATTGACATTCGAATGTCATTTGCAGTCGACTGAAAATATTTCGGTGAATCCACCTTGTATTCTTTCCATAATTTTTCATTTGCCTAAGATTCATTTCCATATTATTCCTCAC
The DNA here is from genome assembly GCA_017893485.1 of Hemerocallis citrina. Taxonomy (NCBI): domain Eukaryota; kingdom Viridiplantae; phylum Streptophyta; class Magnoliopsida; order Asparagales; family Asphodelaceae; genus Hemerocallis; species Hemerocallis citrina. Next base: position 39,110,863 of record CM030367.1, read on the forward strand.
AAATAAAACAGAAAACATTCAGTCCTGATGCTCTTATTTCTTGGGGAACAATCGCACATTTCTTCTTAATGAATTTTTCCTGATATTTGCAATTATTTCATATTTGTATGATTCTTTTTCTTTTTGTGCATATTGGGTCTTTTGTTGTGATTCTGAAGATCATGAGATTATTTGAATTTCATTTTATATTATCATGTAAAAGATCTTGCATGAAATCATTAGATACATAAGTAGAAAACTTGTTTCAATAATTTAATAATTTATAGAAGAAGTGGATTTTGAATGATCCGTAATCCCAATCCAAAAAAAGTAGTGGGATCCGACGTGGATCCAACCTGAATAAGCCAACCTGTTGCCACCCCTAGCTACAGCCTTAGAGGGTGTTTGGTTGCTTGCAAAATGCCAGTTGCAATTGCATTTGAAAGTGAAAATTTCAAATTTCTCTCCAAAACTAATTGACTCAATTATGATTAAAAAAGGAAATATTTTAGTAATCGGGCCAAAAACAATATTCTGGAGGAAAAGTTTGAATTTACACTTACAAATACAATTACGACTTGTAATTGCAATCTACCAAACACCCCTTTATTCTAAAAAGGGTAAAATGTGAAAACCCCCCTATATTTAGGGGTCAAAGCAGATATCCCCTTGGGTTTACAACTCAATGCAGAAAACCTCCCTGGGTTTTGTTGGATTTACTTGCTCATTCTGTTCAATCCCGATATGTGTTTTACCTATGCTCTTTTTGGACACTTTTACCCCTTCTGCCCAATTGGTCAGTACAGTTCATCTAAACCGTTCATCAGATCATTCATCCTCTTTGTGATTTAGATCCCCTTCAGCCCCCTTCATCTTCCCTAATACTCTAACTCCTCTTCTTACAACTTAGAAGATCTTATACCACAAAAAAAAAGATAAAAACCAAAATTATATTCTTACAACCACTGACGACGAAGAAAGGAGACAAAGAAATTAGCCCTCTTGCATGGGATTTTGCACCTGACAAGTCTAGAAAATGGAGGTAAGCATTCTCTTTTTTCTTGTTCCAATTATGTGAGTTAGGATGTTTATCTGTTAGGAGGATTGGTAGGAGATGTTTTGCAGTTGAAAATTGTTACTCTTTATTTTTGAAATTTATGAACTGAGCACACTAAGGACATATTTATTCGGTGATTCTTTTGGTGATGAAATGTTATCTGCATGGTACTATTTGGTAATGAGTGTAGCACCATAGTTGGTTAAGTGTATTGAATAAAGTATTCAATCTTCATTTTATAATGAAGCATAGATTTTGTGGTCTCAACCGTATTTAATCAAATGACCGAGTTAATTAATTTGATTTTAATTTTTTTTGTTTAATATTAGGATTCAGTCTTCATTTTAGAGTTTCATCATGGTTGTGTCTTCTATACAAACCATTTGTTAGGTATACAAGGGGTGGAGTGGCAGTTGTTTAGAGTGTGATTACAGAGTTCAGAAATTTGATGAATATACGAAAGTATCTAGAAGAACATAATTGTGGTGATAGGTTTAAAGTGTATGACGGAGAACACATGAGAGACCATAATTGCTTGAGGACCGTAAATGATGATGCATCACTTGCACATATGTTTAGGGTCATGAGAGGCAAAAGAACCATACCTTTATATATTGAGCATAGTGAGCTTCAAGAGAATGCAACCCAAGAAGAAAGTAGCACATACTATTGCACTAGGAATACAAAAATGAAGATGATAAGGAAGTGACCATGGAGGAAGAAAACTTGGTAGACAAATCTATTGATAGACAAGAATTTATCCCTGAGAATGTTGCAAATGGTGGGCATGGGAGGAACAACTTGGCAGAATAATCCATTGATAAGCATGAATTGGTCACTATGAATGTTGCAGATGCTGGAGAGGTGGTCAATTTAGCCAAGATGGTAGACTCAGATGTTATGGTTGAGGAATATTTAGATGATCAGGTTGTGGTAGACTAAGATGTTATAACTGAGGAAGACATAGTTGATCAGGTTGTGGCAGATTCATATGTTGAGGTGGTTAGCTTCTATCCTGCAGGTGGAGAGAAATTAGCAGGAATAAAATATGATTGGAGGTTCACTAGAAGTGTGTAATGCCCCGATTTTCATTTAATGAAAATTATTTATTTTGCACGGAGTGTGCACGTGCAATATTTTTGGTAAATATTTTATCATGATGAGTATAGATATTTAAATATGTGCTTTTAATTATTTTGTATAAAGCTTCTTTCAATTAGACAAAAAGCCTTTTTCTTAAAGCCCAAAATTTAATTCATTTATTTTATTTTAAAATTGTTATTTTGGCCAATAAACTAAAGCCCATGAGTTAATTTATTTTTAAATACAACTTGTCATGTAGGATATAATTTAAAGATTTTTTTTTATACAAAATATAATGTACAAATTTTTCGACGCAAATGCTTGCACGTGCATTGCACGTACACGTGCATAGTGCACTCCCAAGCATGGCCGGTTTGCTTTTGGAGGGAATGGGAAAAATTTGAGTGGGATCGTGGTGTGGTGGTTACTTGATTATGGGTGGTTAGTATAACTCCTCCTTAAATCATAGCCATTTGTTCCTAACTCCTACTTCAATCTTGGCCATCCATTACCCTAGATTTTTAGTATAAATACCCCCCCATGGCTAGTTATTCTTGTGCAAATTATCTCTTCCAAACCTATAATCTAAAATACATTATCTAGTAGTTAGCAAGTGAGTAAAAGATTGAGTTGTGTATCGGAGTTGTGCTTGCAACAAGAAGAGGAGAGGCCGGTTATCAAGTAAGTGCTCTCGGTTTGGCTTAGGAGCTCTCGAGTTGGGTGTTTTTGGAGGCTCGAGTGCGCGCTTCAAGGAGGAGGATCGCTCTCGTTTGTAAGGACATTGTGTAGGAGGTGTCGCTAGTTGTTTTTCTCTCCATTTAAGGTGGGTAAATTTTCCCTATTTCTAAATAGGAATGCATGCTAGATTTAATTAGAAAAATGATGCATGAAAATGATTAATAAGAATGCACATTTAATTGGAAAAATGATCCCTAATTGATTGATTTGTTGATATGCAAATTATATGTGTTTCTATTATTAAAATTCAAGTTGTGTGCGATATGAATATGGCTATGAATTGTGTAAATAAATCTTCGTTAGTAGCATGAAAAAATTATGCGCAAAGATTAGTAGTTTGACAATGTCGCTTTATGTGCTAAATTAGAAATTTTGTTATGTTGTTGTAACGAATAAATTACGATACAATTGTTAGGTTCGTGAAATAAATAAGAGTAGAAAATTGGTGTAGAGATTAGTGAAATTAGAATGTCGAAAAAGAATGCATTAGTAGTAGTATATCAAATTAACCAAATTGTATGATAGATATGTGTTAATTATTGGGAAAAATATGTTTAATTATCTAAGAAAATTATTCTCATATACTGGAGTGTAATTCATGATGGAAATGATTAATCTGGAATTTTTACAGTATGTTAGTAAGAGCAATTGAAATGAGATTTTGATGAACGTCGAAATGTTTTAAATAACAGAGAGTATTGGTTAAATGAAACTCGAATTGTACTAGTGACAACCCGAGCCGATAGCTCGAGTGGTCGGATCGCTCTAAATCGCTACAGTATTGGGCGGGTCGATGGTTCGATCCCAGTAGCATCGCATATTTTATTTCATGTTTTAAAAAAAATAATAAAACTGCAGCCGAGAGCATTAAATACTCTCAGCTCTCTCTTTATACCGCTGGCGCAAGTGGCCTAGTGGCCTGTGCCTTCGGCTGTGTTCTCTGTGGTGCTGGGTTCGAATCTTGGCTTCGGCAAGATTGAAAAAATATTTTTTTGAATGTTTTGTTGATCAAAAAATTATGAAAAAAATATGATTATTCTTCTAAAAATATATGGGACTTATGAAAAATAATTTGGGAATTATTTACATAGAATAAAATATGATTTGAGAATAAAATGTATAATTTAGACTTATGGTTATATACTTGTATGGTATAAAAGTTGCACTTTGTAGAAAGGCTTGAAATAAAATATTAGAAAAGAAGTGAAATAAAAATAGAAATTATATGTAGTGATGCATTGTGAATTATTCTCATTTGAGAATAGTGTGAAATTTATGGTATATGAATATCCATTTAGTGATGTGATTTCAATGTAAAATTGATATTTGACGAAGTATAAAATTCCCTGTGTGATTATGGACTATTGAACAATTTAGAGATCATGCTATTGAAAAAAGAAATTTGTTATGATTATGAAAATGAATTTATGAGTTGGAAATGCTCAAATTGGAAATTGTGAATTGGAAATGAAACAAAAGAGTAGTTAAGTCTCCCCCGGCATTTGGAAAGAGATGAAATGAAATCTGAAATGAAAGACCAAGGTTGGTCATGTTTGAATAAATGAATAAGTCCGGTTTAGTGGAGAGGCTAACTCTAGAGCTTGATTTTGTTCATGATTCTAATAAAAACTAAGGATTAGTGCATAGTGAAGACGTGATGAAAGTGAGAGAAAAACACGAGTATGAGAACTAGAGTTTACGGTGCGGGTGTGTGAGCCACAGAATGCATGCTTGATGAGTCAAGACATGGCGTGGGCACAACTCAGTAATGATCGGACTTTAGCCACACTTGTGGGATGTTTGGTGACTGCAAGAGGATCATGTTCAGGGAGGAGGCTGAATTGCCACAGAATGCATACTTGATGAGTCAAGACATGGCGTGGAATTCCCCTCCAGGGTCCGGTGCACGTGCTTGTACTCATAGATCATCTAAGATACTCACCGTAGTTACAGTAGTAGATTAAGACATGACGAGGGATTGAACCCTACAAAGATGAAGAACGACTAAGAGGCTTGCCCTCGGACCTATGTAGTATGGGATGCATAGAATCCGAACAAGTGCGCATTAGTGTCATCTAATATAAATAATTGCATTAAGGACTAAGTGCACAATTACAACACGGCATCAATAGGGTAGTCCCTTTAGTTGATATGTGACAAGTTTGTGTTTGTTAAATATGGAAAATTAGTTATACTATTTCCGGCATAGAGAGGATGACCGTGTATAATGTTCGTCGGTTGAATAAACTAACGTACCCACAGTCTTATATGCAGGTAAATGACATGATAAAGATTAAAGAGGAACAGATGCTTAAAGATTATTCAATGTTGTTGTACATTTATTCAATTGTTGTAAATTTTACTTCCGCTGTGCAATGTAAAGTGTAAAGTTTTGTGTAAACTCTGATGTAAAGTGAAAAGTTCAAATTTTCTTGTAAAATTGTACTAAATGAAGTGGAAAGATCCTGTAGAACATCTCGAATTCAGTGTATTTGGGATTCAGGGCATTATAGAGTGGTATCAGAGCCACGCTTTCACACTTGTACAAATTTATAAGGAACGACACCCTAGAAGTGGACATTAGAGTGTGAGTTTGAGTCTAGAGATTTAAATGTAAGTGACTTACATTTGTGTTGCTCTATGACTTATGCTTCTTCCTATCTATTTCTAAGATGGCTGATCACTTCGACCCTGCTGGAGACGACAACTGGCATATCATCGAGGAAGAGTACCATCCTGGATAGGCAGATTCCGAGGACGAGTACTACCCAGGACAAGCAGATTCTGACGGAGAAGAATGGCCTGAATCCCGAGAGATCACCCCACCTCCGATTCATCTGATGACTCTTCTGACGAAGAAGAAGAACCAGTTCCAAATAGTCTTGTGATATCTCTTCAGAGGTAGGTAGAAACACTGCGAGAGAGAGTCGGATTATTGGAGGCTCAGCTGGCAAAGCGAAAGGACGATTTTTCTGTTCTCAGTCATCGGGTATGGGAACTCGAGAAGAGGAAGAATCTGACCGTTGTGCTGAAGGAAGAAATTGATGAACTACAGGGAGAACTTCGAGAAGCGAAGAGAAACCATAGGAGTTAGACTGTTATAACTTCTACTATTTCCATTCTGATGTCAAGAAATGTTTTTCAATTCGAATGTATAAAGTTTGGAATTCAATGAAATGCAAGTTGATTTAAAATTCATGTCTTATACTTCGAATTTAATGGATCTTTTGCATCAGAATATGTCTAGAAGAGGAGCTAGAAATGGTGAAGGTCTGGATCTGGAAACGGAACTGGCGAGGGTCTATCAGACGCTCAACGCCATGGCCATGAATCAGAACCAAGGAAGGGGACCTGCGAATCTGGTGCCCGAAGCGATTAAACTAGTGGAATCGTTCAAACGAATGAAACCACCTGTATTCGAAGGGAAGTCAGACCCTGATGCGGCTGACAACTGGATTCGTCAAGTGGAGACGATCTTTGAAGTGCTGGAGACCCCTGAAGGCAGTAAGGTGAAGTTGGCGACTCTGCAATTGAGAAGGATGCGGCTGTGTGGTGGCAGTCGATGAAGAGGACCATGGGAGGCATAGTTCTTGGCTGGGAGGAATTTCTGGAAGAATTCTGCAGTCACTATTGCCCTTCCGATGTTCAAGAGAAGAAGGCTATGGAGTTTCTGTCACTACAGCAAGGTGGCATGTCAGTGAGAGAGTACGAGACCAAGTTTACTCAGCTCTCTAAGTATGCTCCTGAATTAGTGATGGATGAGGCTAAGAAGGCTCGTAAGTTCGAGCATGGATTGAGGCCGAGCTTGAGGTCCCGAATGATACCTCTTGGTATCAGAAGGTTCGACAAGTTGGTCAAGAGAGCAGCAGCGACGGAAGCAGATATGGAGCATTTTCATGTTGTTCAGAACCGGAGGAACAACTGGCAGTCTGGAAAGAGGCCCGCAAATTCTGGGAGTTTCAAGGGACAACCATCTGCACAAAGGTTCAAACCGACAGGGGCGAACTCTATTAGTGTGGTTGGAGGACCTGGGAATAATATGGTGAGACCTCCTGCGGTAACTTGCTTCAACTGTGGTGAAACGGGACATTACCAATCTCAATGTCTTAAACCACGAAAGGAGAATCGCAATGTACCAACGCAGCAGACTGGGAAGAGATCGTACCAACCAGGGCAAGTATTTGCCTTGACGGAAACTGATGCTGATGAGGTTGATCATGTCATCACTGATACGAGGGCGGATGTTTAGAGGTTTTTTTTGTCATTTCTTTTTCCCGCTGTTTAGTGAAACTGTTACGTAATGAGTGTGTATTATGTAACAGGCGAACTTTATCTTAATGGAATGAAAGCTGTTGTGTTGTTCGATACTGGATCCTCTCATACTTTTGTGTCTCCTAAATTTGCTAAAGTGTTGGGAGTTGAACCAAATATTTTTCCAGGCAAGATCTTAGCAGTGGCTACTCCATCAGGGGAAACTCTAACCACTGATCGGTATTACGCTGATTGCGAGATTGTGATTGGAGATCGAATCTTTGGGATTGATCTGATCGAGCTGACTATCTTGGGAGTCGATGTTATCATTGGCATTGATTGGATGTCGGTGTACAGTGCAAGCATCGAGTGCAAGACCAAAATGGTAACAGTGAAGGCTCCAGGTGGACCTGAAGTCACTTTCCAAGGGAAGACAGAAGTGTTCAAGGCCGGTGGCAGCTATCCGCAAGGAAGAGACTCCTGTGAAAGTGCAAGGGATTCCTGTGGTTCGGGACTATCCGACCGTGTTCTTGGATGATTTTCCTGGGTTACCCCCACATTGTGATGTAGAGTTCAGCATCACTGTTCAACCGGGAAGTGCACCCATTTCCAAGGCACCGTATAGGATGGCTCCAGTGGAACAGGATGAGGTAAAACGGCAGATTTTGGAACTGTTGGAGAAAGGCTTTATTCAACCTAGTGCGTCACCTTGGGGAGCACCAGTGCTTTTGGTAAAGAAGAATGATGGATCGATGAGAATGTGTATCGATTACCGAGAGCTGAATAAGGTCACTATTCAGAATAAGTATCATATTCCCTGAATTGATGACTTGTTCGATCGTCTACAAGGAGCAGCTATTTTCTCCAAAATAGATCTTCGATCAGGATATCACCAAGTTCGAGTGAAAGCTGAAGATGTGCACAAAACTGCATTTAGAACTCGACATGGGCATTACGAATTCTTAGTTATGCCATTTGGAGTGACGAATGCACCCGCAATCTTCATGGATTTGATGAACAGAGTTCTGAGGCCGTTCATTGATTCTTTCGTCGTGGTGTTTATCGACGATATCCTCGTGTACTCCAAGTCAGAGGAGAAGCACACTGAGCATCTAGCAGCAGTTTTGAAGAAGTTGGAAGAGCAGAAGTTGTATGCCAAGCTATCCAAGTGTGATTTCTGGAAATCTGAAGTGGCATTCCTAGGTCACACCCTTTCTAAGGAGGGAGTGGCAACTGACCCTCAGAAGATAGAGGCAGTGAGAGATTAGGCTAGGCCTACTACAGTGAAGGAAGTTAGAAGTTTTCTTGGAATGACTGGATACTACAGGAGATTCATTCAAGGTTATGCTCAGATAGCCGTGCTGCTTACTGGTCTAACCAAGAAGAATGTGAACTTCAAGTGGACTGAGCAATATGAGGCGAGCTTTCAGGAGTTGAAAGAGAAACTGACTACTGCACCTATTTTGGCTTTGCCTAGAGCAGGTGTTGAGTATGATGTGTATAGCGATGCTTCACATTGTGGGCTTGGTTGTGTCTTAATGCAAGAGGGAAGAGTAATCGCTTATGGGTCTAGGTAACTACGACCGCATGAGAAGAATTACCCGACTCATGATCTGAAGTTGGCTGCGATTATCTTTGCCCTAAAGCAATGGAGACACTACGTGTACGGTGAGAAGTTGAACATGTACACGGACCACAAGATCTTGAAGTACATATATCAGCAGAAGGATCTGAATTTGAGGTAGAGAAGATGGTTGGAAGTGCTTGAGGACATGCGACCTGAGATTAAGTATCATCCTGGGAAAGCTAATGTTGTTGCTGATGCACTTAGTCGCAAGAGCAGTTTAGCCAGTTTGATTACAACTCAGAAGCATCTGATTGAGGAATTGGATCGAGCAGGTATTGAGATTGTCTTGCAAGGATTAGGAGCATCTTTAGCTCAGTTGAGGCTTCAACCTACTTTGAATGGAAGGATCATTGTAAGGCAGGAAGTTGATGCTGATATTTTGGAGATGAAGGAGCAGGTTGGTGCTAACAGGTTGCCCGGATTTCAAATCAAGGATGGAGTGTTGTGGTTCGGAGATAGGCTATGTGTTCCAAATCAGGCGGACCTGAAAGAGAGTATTCTTCAGGAGGCGCATGTTACTCTTTTGTCGGTACATCCTGGGAGTACTAAGATGTACAAAGACATCAAACAGCATTTCTGGTGGTCAGGTTTGAAGCGGGATGTGGCTGAATTTGTGGCGAAGTGTGAGGTTTGTTAGCAAGTCAAAGCCGAAAATCAGAGACCCGAAGGTCTATTACAGCCGTTACCTATTCCGAAATGGAAGTGGGATAACATCAGTATGGATTTCATTACGGGATTGCCTAAGAGTCCTAAAGGCAATGATGCGATTTGGGTTATAGTCGATCGACTAACCAAGTCCGTTCACTTTCTGGCGATGAAACTCACGGCTTCGATGGACAAGTTAGCTGAGTTGTATGTTGGCGAGATCGTCCGACTCCATGGTGTTCCGTCAACTATTGTGTTTGATCGAGATGCGCGGTTTACTTCACATTTCTGGAGGAGTCTTCAGACAGCTTTGGGTACCAAGACGGATTTCAGCACTACTTTTCATCCGCAAACCGATGGGCAGACCGAGAGAGTCAACCGTATTCTTGAGGATATGCTTCGGTGTTGTATACTAGACTTTGGAGGCAGTTGGGAAAGGCATTTACCTTCGGTAGAGTTTGCCTACAACAACAGTTTTCAGACTAGCATTGGGATGGCGCCATACGAAGCTTTGTATGGCAGGAAGTGCAGGACACCTGTTTGTTGATTTGAAGTTGGGGAGCGTCAGTTGTTTGGTCCTGAGCTTGTGCAGCAAACCTCTGAGAAGATTGTTCTGATCAGGAAAAGGTTGGTAGAAGCTCAGAGCAGGCAGAAAAGCTATGCAGACAACCGGAGAAGGGACCTTGAGTTTGAGGTTGGTGACTTCGTCTTTCTGAAAGTATCACCCAGTAAAGGTGTGGTTCGATTTGGCAAAGGCGGGAAGTTAGCCCCGAGGTTTATAGACCCGTATAAGATATTGAAAAGGATCGGAAAAACTGCTTACCGGGTTGAATTACCGGAAGAGTTATCTCAGGTGCACAATGTCTTTCATGTGTCTATACTGAGAGAGTATATTCCAGATCCGAGTCATCATTTGCCTGAAGTGCAGGAAGGTTTGCAGTTGGATCTGAATTACATCGAGTCTCCTGTCGAGATTGTTAATCGTCGAGAGAAAGTCTTGAGGAATAAGACGATACCGATGGTCAAGGTAGTCTGGAGGAATCATTTGGTTGAAGAGGCTACTTGGGAGTCAGAGGAGAGGATGTTACAGGATTATCCTGAGCGATTTGCTTGATTTGTATCTTTGTATCTTTTTTTCCTTGTTGTGAGTGTTGTATTTTGTTTCTCACTCTTGACTGTAGTTCCGGGGACGGAACTATTCTAAGAAAGGAGTGTTGTAATGTCCCGATTTTCATTTAATGAAAATTATTTATTTTGCACGTAGTGTGCACATGCAATATTTTTGGTAAATATTTTATCATGATGAGTATAGATATTTAAATATGTGCTTTTAATTATTTTGTATAAACCCTTCTTTCAATTAGACAAAAAGCCTTTTTCTTAAAGCCAAAAATTTAATTCATTTATTTTATTTTAAAATTGTTATTTTGGCCCATAAACTAAAGCCCATGAGTTAATTTATTTTTAAATACAACTTGTCATGTAGGATACAATTTGAAGAATTTTTTTTTATACAAAATATAATGTACAAATTTTTGGAGGCAAATGCTTGCAGGTGCATTGCACGTACACGTGCATAGTGCACTCCCAAGCATGGCCGGTTTGCTTTTGGAGGGAATGGGAAAATTTTGAGTGGGATCATGGTGTGGTGGTTACTTGATTATGGGTGGTTAGTATAACTCCTCCTTAAATCATAGCCATTTGTTCCTAACTCCGACTTCAATCTTGGCCATCCATTTCCCTAGATTTTTAGTATAAATACCCCCCCCCCCCTCCATGGCTAGTTATTCTTGTGCAAATTATCTCTTCCAAACCTATAATCTAAAATACATTATTTAGTAGTTAGCAAGTGAGTAAAAGATTGAGTTGTGTGTGGGAGTTGTGCTTACAACAAGAAGAGGAGAGGCCAGCTATCAAGTAAGTGCTCTCGGTTTGGCTTAGGAGCTCTCGGGTTGGGTGTTTTTGGAGGCTCGAGTGCGCGCTTCAAGGAGGAGGATCGCTCTCGTTTGCAAGGACATTGTGTAGGAGGTGTCGCTAGTTGTTTTTCTTTCCATTTAAGGTGGGTAAAATTTTCCTATTTCTAAATAGGAATGCATGCTAGATTTAATTAGAAAATGATGCATGAAAATGATTAATAAGAATGCACATTTAATTGGAAAAATGATCCCTAATTGATTGATTTGTTGATATGCAAATTATATGTGTTTCTATTATTAAAATTCAAGTTGTGTGCAATATGAATATGGCTATGAATTGTGTAAATAAATCTTCGTTAGTAGCATGAAAAAATTATGCGCAAAGATTAGTAGTTTGACAATGTCGCTTTATGTGCTAAATTAGAAATTTTGTTATGTTATTGTAACGAATAAATTACGATACAATTGTTAGGTTCGTGAAATAAATAAGAGTAGAAAATTGGTGTAGAGATTAGTGAAATTAGAATGTCGAAAAAGAATGCGTTAGTAGTAGTATATCAAATTAACCAAATTGTATGATAGATTTGTGTTAATTATTGGGAAAAATATGTTTAATTATCTAAGAAAATTATTCTCATATACTGGAGTGTAATTCATGATGGAAATGATTAATCTGGAATTTTTACAGTATGTTAGTAAGAGCAATTGAAATGAGATTTTGATGAACGTCGAAATGTTTTAAATAACAGAGAGTATTGGTTAAATGAAACTCAAATTGTACTAGTGACAACCCGAGCCTATAGCTCGAGTGGTCGGATTGCTCTAAATCGCTACAGTATTGGGCGGGTCGATGGTTCGATCCCCAGTAGCATCGCATATTTTATTTCATGTTTTAAAAAAAATAATAAAACTGCAGCCGAGAGCATTAAATACTCTCAGCTCTCTTTCTATACCGCTAGCGCAAGTGGCCTAGTGGCCTGTGCCTTCGGCTGTGTTCTCTGTGGTGCTGGGTTCGAATCTTGGCTTCGGCAAGATTGAAAAATATTTTTTTGAATGTTTTGTTGATCAAAAAATTATGAAAAAAATATGATTATTCTTCTAAAAATATATGGGACTTATGAAAAATAATTTGGGAATTATTTACATAGAATAAAATATGATTTGAGAATAAAATGTATAATTTAGTCTTATGGTTATATACTTGTATGGTATAAAAGTTGCCCTTTGTAGAAAGGCTTGAAATAAAATATTAGAAAAGAAGTGGAATAAAAAATAGAAATTATATGTAGTGATGCATTGTGAATTATTCTCATTTGAGAATAGTGTGAAATTTATGGTATATGAATATCCATTTAGTGATGTGATTTCAATGTGAAATTGATATTTGACGAAGTATAAAATTCCCTGTGTGATTAGGGACTATTGAACAATTTAGAGATCATGCGATTGAAAAAAGAAATTTATTATGATTATGAAAATGAATTTATGAGTTGGAAATGCTCAAATTGGAAATTGTGAATTGGAATTGAAACAAAAAAGTAGTTAAGTCTCTCCCGGCATTTGGAAAGAGATGAAATGAAATCTGAAATGAAAAACCAAGGTTGGTCATGTTTGAATAAATGAATAAGTCCGGTTTAGTGGAGAGGCTAACTCTAGAGCTTGATTTTGTTCATGATTCTAATAAAAACTAAGGATTAGTGCATAGTGAAGACGTGATGAAAGTGAGAGAAAAACACGAGTATAAGAACTAGAGTTTACGGTGCGGGTGTGTGAGCCACAGAATTCATGCTTGATGATTCAAGACATGGCGTAGGCACAACTCAGTAATGATCGGACTTTAGCCATGCTTGTGGGATGTTTGGTGACTGCAAGAGGATCGTGTTCAAGGAGGAGGCTGAATTGCCACAGAATACATGCTTGATGAGTCAAGACATGGCATGGAATTCCCCTCCAGGGTCCGGTGCACGTGCTTGTACTCATAGATCATCTAAGATACTCACCGTAGTTACAGTAGTAGATTAAGACATGACGAGGGATTGAACCCTACAAAGATGAAGAACGACTAAGAGGCTTGCCCTCGGACCTATGTAGTATGGGATGCATAGAATCCGAACAAGTGCGCATTAGTGTCATCTAATATAAATAATTGCATTAAGGACTAAGTGCACAATCACAACACGACATCAATAGGGTAGTCCCTTTAGTTGATATGTGACAAGTTTGTGTTTGTTAAATATGGAAAATAAGTTATACTATTTCCGGCATAGAGAGGATGGCCGTGTATAATGTTCTTCGGTTGAATAAACTGACGTACCCACAGTCTTATATGCAGGTAAATGACATGATAAAGATTAAAGAGGAACAGATGCTTAAAGATTATTCAATGTTGTTGTACATTTATTCAATTGTTGTAAATTTTACTTCCGCTGTGCAATGTAAAGTGTAAAGTTTTATGTAAACTCTGATGTAAAGTGAAAAGTTCAAATTTCCTTGTAAAATTGTACTAAATGAAGTGGAAAGATCCTGTAGAACATCTCGAATTCAGTGTATTTGGGATTTGGGGCATTACAAAGTGACAGGCCTAACTCCAAGGGTAGGGTTGAGGATATTCTTAATACAAACAAGCAGTTGATCAAGTCCTCTACGCCTAACAAGAAGTTTGATAAGCTGCATCCAAGAAGAGCTTAACCAAGACGAAAAAATATTGGAGGTGCTCTGATACAGGCTCCAATAAAGAAGACTATGCAAATGTTTAATACAGTAGATGAGGGTGGTATTGAAGGTAAATTATGAACTTCATTACTTCTGTTATTGTATTTTACATTCTTGTATTTAAATTATTGATATATTGGTAATGCATTGCAAGTATGAGTGGAACATCTAATGAAAAGATGCAAGAATAAGAAGGCAAGGAGGGCAAAGAAGTCTACAGGAAGGAGAAAGTTCCTAAGAGAAGACAATGACTCAAATGATGGGAGCTTCACATAATTTGGGGATACTAATGAGGACTACCTATCTGGTGGTGATGAGCATAGTGTTATAGGAACACAAGCTTCTACAGCTCAAATAGGTAATGTGAGAATGAGAGCATCAAACTCATGAATTTTGATACAACATAAAGTGAGGCAGGAGTGTCTATCACAGGATTGAGATACAGGTACCATACATGAACCAAATGTTGAATCAGGAAGGGTTGAAATGTTGGAAGAATGAAACAAAGCATTGAGAATAAATCATTTCTATAGGATCTAGAAGCCCCAAAAGTATTATCTGAGTATGAGAAGAGTGATGAGTTGGTCAGCTTAGATGGATCATTTGGTGAGGAAGGGAGTGTCTGGGGTGTGTACCCTCAATTGGATGATAAGGCATATATTAAGGATATTAAGCTGGAAGTGGGGATGGAATTTGCAAACCCAACATAATTCAGAGAGGCCATAAGGAGGTATTCTGCAAGGACTGGATTTCATATAATTGTATTAAGAATGAATGGGAAAGGTGTAGGGCTTAATGTGTCACCAAAGGTTGTAAATGAGAAATTTATGTACATTGGAATAAGGACTACACAGTGTTTCAGGTTACGACATTAAATCCATAGCATAATTGCATATAGACTTATGTCAATGGGAACTGCAATTCCACTTGAATTGGGCAGAAATATGTTGATATATTCAGAGTTGATCCAAAGATGAAAGTAGAAGTCTTCATTGAGTTGGTTAAGAAAGAATTTGCACTAAGAATCATTGAGGGCAAAAGATATAGAACAATATGCTTGTTTGAGAGATTATGCAAAATGATTCCCCTTATAATCCAGGAAGCATAGAAACTCTTTGGACAATGTCATAAGAGGAGCTTGGACTTGTTGATTATGGTGATGGTAGAGTTTTTTTATAAAATTTTCATAACAAACCATGCTATGGTACAAGGTTTCAAAGTTAGATGTAGACCCCTAATTGGAGTTGATAGTTCCCCCTTGAAGTCTTGAGCAGGTGGAGTAGTGTTAACTGATGTAGCAAGAAATGGAAAATTCAAATGTTTCCACTAGCATTTACAATTATGAACATAGAATGTAAGGAAACCTGAAGTTGGTTTATGGAGCAGCTATTTGATGCATTCCAAATGCATCCTGCTGATGTTGCGTTCATTTCTGATTAGCAAAATTACTTACTTCTCTTTATATGTCATTGCACACTCCTTCAACCATATATCTGCAATATTTTGCCTCCTAACACATGTTGTAACCCCTGTCTTCCATTTTATGTATTTTTGAGTGTTTTTTTCTTCTTGATGTATTTTTCTCTTTGTATCTTTGCTTGGACCGTATATTGGATCTTCAATTTTTCAATATATTCATTATTGTTTTGTAGTCTTTTATTTGATCTTCTTGACCCTATTGTCTCTTGTGTCGTCTCTGTTTGATCGGGCCATTCTTTTGATTTCCATTAATTAATTTCTTGTCCTAGTATTTTATTTTATTTTATTTTATTTTTTATTTTTTCCTGCTTCATTCTTGTTTTCACCCAAATCTATTTGAATTTTAATCCATTTGACCAACCCGTTTCCTTTATACCCAATAACACACCTAATACCCATTTCCTTAATACCCTGTTCTTTAAAAACCATACCCTTTAATTATTAAACCGTATTATTCACCTTAAGACCCGTTTAAACTCACCCAAACCCGTTATCTTTTTCCCCCTCAACCCGTTTGCTCCCAAACCCCGTTCCGCCGTCATCACCATCACCCCTTAACCCTATTATATTATACCCCTATATAAACCCATCACCAACCTAAGCTTCAGCCACCCTATATCTCTCCCGTCCATCCCTCCTGACTCTCTGTTTCCCCTGCTTGTGCTCCTCCCACCGTGCACCATCTCCCTAGTCCCCTCTTCTCTTGCACTTCCCCGGGTTCAGCGGCGCGCCAGTGCACTGCCCTGCACCCTTCCACAGCGAAGCCCCGGCGACGTCCCTGTGCTGCCTAGCCGCGACAGCTCCTCAGTCGCGTCGCCCGTGCTCCTGCCATCTTCGACAGCCAGCAGCCGCCAGCTCTGCGCTGCGCTACCGTTCCTCACCGCGTACCGTCCGTTCTCTCGACGCGGTGCACCACTGCCATTGCTTGGCTTGGTGTGCGTGTGTTGATATCGTGTGATCTCGAGTTGTGGTTCGTTAGGTTCATTAGTTCGTGTGCTCGTGGGTTTCATCGTTCATAGTTGTTCGTTGGGTTCGAAGTTGTGTTCGTGGGTTGTTCGTTCGTTGAGTTCGTTGCCCGGGAATCCGTTCCCGTTATTTTTGCTCTTGTAACGTTTCCGTCGTCGTCTCACAGGCAAGTAACTTGTATTCTTTTCTTTGTGTAATACAAGTCCTAAATACCGCCTGTAGTGTAGTTGGGTTCTAGAGACAATTTGTGTGTGAAACTCCTTGTTTTGATCTTGTCTCTATTGTGTTGATTCGACCATAGTTGCCCCACGACATACATGACATGAAATAACCAAGGGTTGACCACTTCTTGTTGTATATATGTGTGTTGTTCATATGATATCATGTGCTCGTTCATGTTATTCATAGTAGACTTGTTATGGACTTGTGAAATACCCTATACCATGTTGCTTGGCCATATAGTACACCATATTTCATGTTTGGGTTGATTTGGATGAGTTTTACATGAACTAAACGATTTTATGTTCGAAGAATAATTCTGTATTTTCTGTTACCTTGCTTTTGATCAGTATTTTAGACCCTATTAAGGTCAGTATATGAATTTTATTTGTGAATAAGATTTGTAGAGAATTCTGTCTATTTTCTAACCCTTCTGACAGATCTCAGTTTCATTTTACGAGTTGTGAGTTATGTCTATTTTACTACAGAGGTGCAGAGAGATTTCCAGATTTTGTTTTCTATGAAGAGTAATCTATTTTTATCATGATCTTAAAAGTATTATTTTGATCCAATATTTTGGACAGTAAACTTGAATTGATTAGGATTAACCCTGAATTTTTTTGGATTTATTTGATGAGTTTTACAAATCGTTCTCTGTTTCCAAACAATTACTATACATGCAGAATTTTCATACTGTTCAGTAAAGAACCTAATTTTCGACTTAATTTTACTTGTTGTTTGTAAAATATTTGTGAATATGAAAGCTATCCTACTGTGTCTATTTTAATACCCTTTTGGAAGATTTGGATTTCAATTTATGGTTTGTGAGATATGACTATTTTCGTACTGCAGTGTTTATGATTCCAGATTTACAAAACTACAGCATCTTAATGTTTTCTGATTTTTGTTGACTAAACTATTTATATTGGAAAATTATGAAACTTTATATTCTGATGATGCACATATAGGGGAATACCCCAGATTGTTCGTGGGTTTAATTAATGAGTTTTCATGCTATTTTCCTGACTTTGAATACAATCTTCTGATTTCTGGCTGAACGTGTTTTCTGGATTCAAACCATTTTTGAGACTTGTTTTTGTGACATACCATATGACTTATATATATTCGCTGGATTCGGCCGGGAGTCTATTTTCTAGATTCTTTGACGGACCCAGGTTTGCATGTTTTTACCAATGGAAATCCCAGTTTTAGTGCAGTACTATCTTGCTGTCCTGAACTAGAATTCTCGTTGTTCTCATCTTTTATGTGTTGTTTTTCATCGTGCATGTTTATCTTGCGACTTGGTTTTGTACATGCACATGCTTGTTTGATAATAATAATAAATAACCAAGCCGGGGTTTAAAGGGAAATATCTAATAGTGGAAAATATAGAAACGTGTACTCGGAAGGGGATCTCTTGATTCTACATGATTATTTGATACTTGAGGCTTGATATTTCATACTTGAGACTTGATATTTCACACTTGAGGCTTGTTACTTCACACTTGAGGCTTGATGCTTGGCTTGATATTTCATACTTGAAGCTTGATATTTCACTACTTGCGGCTTGATACTTGATTTCTTGAGGCTTGTCTCTGAGTACACTGCCTTATATGATCCACTATGAAATCTAAAACGAAATTGTTTGAATGTAGCAACCATGTGGTATAAACCTGGGATGCATGAAGTGCTACCTAGATAGTAATAAATACAAGACTTGAACATGATCACTTGACACTTGCTACTTGTTACTTGTACATGATACTTGATACTTAATAATTGTTCACTTGATACTTGCTACTTGATACTCGACACTCGACACTTGTTACTTGTTACTTGTTTACATGATACTTGTTTCCTTGACACTTGTTTACTTGACACTTGATACATGCCACTTACACTTGTTCATCTTGCCATGCTAGTTGTTATATTTTGTTATCATGCTTACTCCATGTTATTAGTTATCCTTTTGTACTTGTATCCTGCACTACAAGCGGCCCGTAACTTGCATTGACGGGAGTTTGTTTTCTTTTTCCTTTTCCTGCAATTTATGAAATTGCAGATTTTGGAGAATATTACCAGATGGAGTTGGTGATATGAGATATTGGTGATATGAGATACTAGCTGCTGGAATTTTGTTATTATTATTTCTTGTTGCTTATTTTGAACAATTGTATTTTGCTACTTGGATTTATTTGTATATGGGCAATGTGACCCAGGATATTGACTTGTCCAGATTTGATTTTGTCACGCCCCGCTTTCCAAAAAGAATACGGAATACGGATACGTGACTAAGCCCAGCGAATGATTTTTCATCATCCATAAGCTGTTCAAGAATCTTTACAATATCTCACAAAATAATCAGAATCGCATGCAAAATAGTCAACCACACATACATGACTGAATTAATAAACCAACAGAATTTACTTGAAACAAAATATAATATCCTCAAATAAATCAGAATTTGGACAAGTCAAATATCCTGGGTCACATCGCCCAAATACAAAATAAATATCCAAGTACTCAAAATACATTGTTCCAAGACAACAATAATAATAATACTAAAATAAGAAATCCAGCACTAATATCTTATTTTGTCAATACCGTCGAGCAGCTGACCTTCCTGATCTGCAATTAATAATTGCAAGAGAAGGAAAGAGAAAACAAGTACCCGTCAATTGTAAGTTACGGGTCACTTACAATGTAGGATACAAGCACATGGGAAAACTAACAAATAGCTTGGAATAATGCATCAACAGTAATAACTAGCATGAATCAATAAAACAAGGTTGATTAGCATGGTATACTAGCAGTAC
Source organism: Hemerocallis citrina (assembly GCA_017893485.1). Classification (NCBI taxonomy): domain Eukaryota; kingdom Viridiplantae; phylum Streptophyta; class Magnoliopsida; order Asparagales; family Asphodelaceae; genus Hemerocallis; species Hemerocallis citrina. Next base: position 39,130,351 of record CM030367.1, read on the forward strand.
AGATGTTTGTGTCAAATACAGTGTCATATGGCAACTAACAGTGTCCAGTAACAATAATCTCAGTATATCAGTGTAATAGTATAACAGTATTAGTCCAACAGTATCAGTCTTATGTTCTTACAGTTTTGTGTGTATTACTAGCTAGGTAGCACTTCATGCACCCTAAAAACATAACACATGGTTGCTACAACAAACAGTTTCGCTTTTAGATTTCATAGTGGACCATAATGGGGCAGTGTACTCAGGTATCAGTAACCGTAGCAGTAGCAATAAAAGTAACAGTAACAATAGCAGAAAAGTAATAGTAACAGTAGCAGTATGGAACACTAGTTCCCTTCCAAGTACATGTTTCCGTATTTTCCACTACTAGATTTTCCCTTAAGAAACCCCGGCTTGATTACTTTTATTATGGTCATCAAATAGGCATGAATGTGTATGAAATAGTGTCAAACAAACATGATATAATCTGTATTAGGTTCAGGGAAACAAATAAACATGCATAGGTGATACACAATCACATAAACGAGCAAAACAGTGTATGTTCATATTCAGAACAGTATGACAGTACAGTATTAAAATAGTGATTCCCTTTACTACAGAAATCCAAATCTGAATCCGTCGAAGAAACTGGAAAATAGACTTCCACACGAATCCAGCGATTATATATAAGCCAAATAGTAATTCACAAAATCATAACTCAAAACTGACCAAATTCTCAGTCAGAAAAACAGCATTAAAACTCCTCAAATAAATTCAGGAAAAATCTGGGTTAATCCCCTATATGTCTAGTATCAGAATATAAAGTTTCATAATACTCCAGTAAAAATAGCTCAGTCAACAAAATTAGAAAACCTCAAGAAACGATAGTTTGGCAAATCTGGAATTCCTAACACTGCTGTACGAAAACTGAAATATCTCTCAAACCATGAAACACAATCCAAATTCGCCAAAGGGAGATGAAAATAGAAAAAATGTTCTAACTTTCATATTTCATAAATATTTTTCATACAGTAAATAGAAATATGATGAAAATACGATTCTTTACCGAACAGCGAGCAAAATACAGCAAGTGTAACTTTTATAAACAAGCATGAAAGGAATATAAAACTCATCAATAAAATCCATAAAAATTCTGGGTAATCCCTAGATAGGTATAGAAATACTGTACAAAGTTTCAGATCAAAATAATGTACTTAGAACTAGTATCAAAATAGTTTAATCATTAAAATTATCAAGAAACGGAGTCTGGAAATAAAATACACCTCTGTAGTAAAGCAGTCATAACTCACTCATACGAAAACGAAATCAATCAAGGTCAGAAGGGTTGGAAAGAAGACAGATTTCTCTACAATTCATGTCAAATACAAAAATAAGAATTCTGTACTTAATAGGTTCTAAAATATAATTTAAAACTGATCATCGACAATTTACAGATTTCTCTCAAACAACAAAACCAACATAAATCATACGAAACTTGTTCCAATCACAATCAAATATGGTATAGAGTCTACTAAATATCCAAATATCATGGAATAGGGTATATAACATATTCACAACCATCATATCACATGGATCTCATCAAATACATAATTTCACCTAATTATCCCACATATATGAATAGATCAAGAACGGTCAAACCTAGTTGTTTTCATGTCGATTTTGTGTCGTGAGGCAACTATGGTCAAATAGCACAATAGAGACAAAACCCATCAACATAACACACACGAGTTGTCTCTAGAACCCAACTACACTATAAGCGGTATTTTTGACTTGTATCATACAAAGAAATTTGAGTACAAGTTACTTGCCTTAACCGGAGACAAAAACAACAAAATAAAGAATAACAGGAACGGATTCCCGGAGCAACAAACCCAACGAACGAAACTTACGAATTGAACTTGCGACAACGAACCCAACGGACCGACGAACGCAACAACGAATGCATGAACACCATAAGAACTCACAACGGCAGCACTGCGGTACCACGACGTCGCTGTCGTCATTGCGGTCAGGAGAGGGTGGCACACGTGTGCTTTCTACTACAGTCGAACAGAGAGCAAGGCCGAGGGCGGCTTGCTGCGGCTATTGGAGTCGCAGCAAAAGAGAGGTAGAGAGATCGGGAAAGAGTGAGGGGGAACGGCAGGGAAGTGGATAGGGTGCAGGGCGGCCAGGAGCTTCGGGAGTAGAGCAGAGGGTAAGAAGGAAGGCAAGGAGATGTGTAGGAGGCGGCTAGGAGCTTGGTGAAGATGAACAGTCGGCAGGGGGGGTATTTATATATTAGGGGATATGCTAGGGTTTTCAGCTACAGGTGATGGGTTTTAGGGTTATGTAGGTTGGGTTTCGGGTAGCTTGATAATTGGGTTTGGGCTTAGGTGATGTAGTAATTGGGTATTAGGTGATAGGTTATAATAGGTTTGGCTGAAGGGATTTAAACAGGGTAATGGGTAGATAGGGTATAATAACGGGTCTAGGATAGGAGTAGGATTAAATAATGGGATGAACTATAGATAAAGAATTAGGATTTATTAGTGGGTATGAGATCCAAAAATGATAGGGTAAAAATGAATGAATTAAAATAACAAAATAGAAATAAAAATAAATTTAACAGTGAGAATCAAAAATAATGGTACAAGCACAAAGAGATGAATCGAAAGGAGACAACAGAATCAAGAACTCGAATAAAAAGAAGACAAAATAACAAACTGAAAATATATTGAAAAAAAAAATCCAATATACGGTCCAAAAGAAATACAAGAGGAATACGAGGAGGAAAAAAATACACTAAAACAAAAAATACACTCAAAAATACACAAAACGAAAAACAGGGGTTACAGATTTATTTAAGATTATAATATTTTGGTTTCAAGTATATTCTTGTTGGTATTTTGATTCATATATGCATGCTTGGTTAACTTCTCTTGCTTCCGACTCTGATTATTCTTATGAAATGTTGTAAAGATCCTGACAGCTTATGGATGATGAAAGTTATTCGCTGGGCTTAGTCACGTATCCGTATTCCGTATTCTCTATTTGGAAAGCGGGGCATGAAAAGGTTTTTAGTGGTATCAGAGCCCAGGTTTGGCTAATATATTAGTTTAACTGATATATTAGATAAGCTTTGCTCGATCTGGGATTGGCTCAAAAGTTCAAAAACGATGCATACATAAATGAATTATAATCAACATTGATCTGGATGCTAATTGTTTTTGGTTTTGTGCAGACCATAGCTCGTAGAGGTTCTACGTCTCATCCTCTGGATGATCATCCCGGATTTGAGGTCGTCACCAATGTGTTGAAACGGCTGATCAATATGCAGCAGAACCACAGTGACTTGGTGATGGCTGCTTTGGAAGCTGCTCGGGTTCCGCCACCCGCTGTGCATATGCAGGAAGCTCTTCCTTCCCATCCGGGTAAAGTTACGGACTTCATGAGGCTGCATCCCAACAGGTTTTCAGGCACTGAGACGCCTTTGAGGCAGAACAGTGGTTGATCCGGACTGAGCAACTACTTTTGGTGGCAAGTGTTGCTGATGCTGATAGAGTGGATGTGGTAGCCATCCAGCTGGTGGATCTGGCTCATATTTGGTGAAGGTCCAAGTTCGAAAGGCTCGAACGGCCGATCACTTGGGCCACTTCCACTAGGAGCTTCTTGGAGAAGTTCTTCCCTAGCAGCACTATAGTTGAGATGGAGCAACAGGTCCTAGCTCTGAAATAGGTTGGTCGTTGTTTCTATTATTGGAATTTTGTTACATATTGTCCATGCAATGTTGTAACATCAGACTTTCTTGAAACAGGTCTCCAGGTCTATGGATGAGTATGCAGCTAAATTTACAAGACTTAACAGCTTTGCAGCCGTTCTTGTGGCGAACGAAGAGGATAGGGCTCGTAGATTCACTTTGGGGCTTGAGCAAGAGATTAGGGTGCAGCTTGTCTCTCTTCGCTTAGGCACTTATGCAGAAGCTCTTGAGGCAGCTCGAGCTCAGGAGCAGGCTCATGGTGGATTGGCTCCTTCTCAGTGGATTGTTCCGCACTCTGTTGCTAGGCCTTTTGGTGAGCCTGTTCGGAGTCCTGTCTCAGCCCATCCGGTCAGGGCAGCTCCTTACTCTTCTGCGGTTCCTCAGAGGGCTAGTTTTTGCAACTTTTGCCGACTTGCTAGGCATAGCGCAAGGACTGCAGGCGTGCCAATTGCTGCTATTTTGGTTATGGTGCTTCTGATCATATGGCGCGGGATTGTCCGCGGCAGCAGCAGTTGGCTCTTCCAGCCAGGGGTCCCGTTCAGCAGGTTGCCCCAACTCATGGTCCAGTCAGACCATCGCTTCCTCCACAGCGCCAGATTGTGACAGGTGGTGGTGTTGTCATTTGTTCCCAAGAGTGCAGGCAGTGTCCCGTGATTATTAGTGACACAGATTTCAAGGCCAATCTAATTGTAATTGGGAATTCAGGATTCGACGTCATTCTCGGTATGGATTCATTGGGTGAAACCCATGCCATTATTGATTGCCGTGCCAAGAAAGTTGTGTTCCGAATCCCAAATTGCAGAAAGTTTGAGTTCCATGCCGGTGAGATGTTCCTTGGCCTGAGCTGAGACTGTAGTTGATCAGGAGGTCTGTGCAATGGAATTCCATTCAGGCTGTGAGGCTGTGCCTCTAGTAGTTCAGGATTTCTTGGATGTTTTTCCAGAGGAGTTGCCTGGCTTACCCCTAATAGGGATGTAGAGTTCGGTATTAAAGTTCAGCCTGGTACGGCACCGATATCGAAGAGTCCCTACAGGATGGCACCGGTTGAGTTAGCAGAGCTTAAGGTGCAGATTCAGGAGTTGCTGGATTTGGGGTTCATCAGACCCACAGTTTCACCGTGGGGTGCTCCAGTCCTTTTTGTCAACAAGAAGGATGGTAGTCGTCGACTGTGCATGGATTATCGAGAACTGAATAGTGTTACTGTGAAGAATCGGTATCCGTCGCCCATGATCGATGACTTATTTGATCAGTTGAGTGGGGCTGCTATTTTCTCGAAGTTGGATCTTTGTTCTGGGTATCATCAGGTTAAGGTGAAGGCGACTAATATATAGAAGGCTGCATTCAGGACCAGATATGGCCACTATGAGTATCTTGTGATGCCGTTTGGGGTCACGAACACGCCTGCTGTATTCATGAGTCTTATGAACCGGGTCTTTTCTCAGTTCTTAGATAGATTTGTGGTGGTCTTCATTGACATTTTGGTGTATTCTCGGAATCGGGAAGATCATGCTGAACATCTTAGAGTGGTTCTGCAGACCTTGAGAGAGAATCAGATCTATGGTAAACTCAGCAAGTGTGAGTTTTGGCTCGACGGGGTCACTTTCTTGGGTCACATTATCTCGGGCGATGGTATTTCTGTGGATTCGGCCAAGGTTGAGGCTATGAAGGATTTGCCTGTTCCCAAGTCAGTTTCGAAGGTTAGGAGTTTTCTTGGTTTAGCTGGCTATTATCGAAAATTCATCAAAGATTTTTTGAAGATAGCAGGACCGTTGACTAAGCTGACTGGGAAGGATCAGAAGTTATGTTGGTCTGAGGCCTGCAGTGAGGCTTTTGCTGAGTTGAAAAGCAGGTTAACGTCAGCACCAGTATTGACTATTCCAAATGGTTCAGGAACATTTGTAGTTCACTGTGATGCTTCTGGTTGGGGTCTTGGAGCAATTCTGATACAGAAGGGCCTAATCGTTGCTTATGCATCAAGGCAGTTGAGGCCACATGAGAAGAGCTATCCTAATCATGATTTGGAATTAGTGGCAGTGATCTTTGCTTTGAAGTAGTGCAGACATTATTTGCTTGGGGACCGAGTGGAGATCTTTACAGACTATAAAAGTCTCAAGTACGTCTTCACTCAGAAGGAGTTGAACATGAGGCAAAGGTGTTGGTTGGAACTTATGGCCAATTATGTCATCAATTTTCAATACCATCCTGTTAAAGTAAACTTGGTGCCGGATGCTTTGAGCAGGAGACCGGAAACTATATTCCTGGCTCAGCAGAGGGATCTGATTGAGCAGAGGCGGAGGTTGGAGTTGGATGTATTGTTGCCGAGTTCTGATCGGAGTTGTTTGGTGCTCCAGCTTCAGTCGTCTCTTGTTGACCAGATCAAAGAGGCTCAAGCTGGTGATGTGCAGTTACAGGGTTTTCGAACTGAGGTTGAGTCTGGTTCCAGAACGGACATGGTTATTCATGCTGATGGATCGCTTCGTTTTGGGTCCAGGTTGTGTGTCCCGAAGGGGAAAGTTCGTCAGCGGTTGCTTGAAGAAGCCCACCAGTCATCGTATTCTATCCATCCTGGAGGTACTAAGATGTATTGGGATTTGAAGCTTCATTTCTGGTGGCATGGTATGAAGAGGGCTGTGGCTCGGTTTGTATCTCAGTGTTTGATCTGCCAGCAGATTAAGGCAAAGCATCAGAGGACCACCGGACTTCTTCAACCGCTTCCCATTCCAGAGTGAAAGTGGGAACATATCACTATAGATTTTGTGATTGCTTTGCCGAGGAGTCCTAAGGGTCATAATGCCATTTGGGTGATTGTCGACCGATTAACGAAGAGTGCTCACTTCATTTCCTTCCGTGTCGGACAGTCTACTGAGAGCCTAGATAAGAAGTACATGCAAGAGATTGGCAGGCTTCATGGGGTTCCATTCAGTATTGTATCTGACAGGGATACGAGATTCAGATCACAGTTTCGGGAGTCTCTTCAGAACAGTTTGGGGAGTAAATTAAAGTACAGTAAAACTTGTCATCCCCAGACTGATGGATAGTCAGAGAGGACCATCCATATTCTTGAGGACATGTTGTGGTCCTATATTCTGCAGTTCGATGGATCAAGGGAGGACCATTTGCATCTCGTAGAGTTCTCATACAATAATAGCTTTTAGGCCAGTCTTAAAGTTGCATCGTTCGAGGCACTTTATGGGCGAAAGTGCAGATCACCAGTGTGCTGGGATGACATTGGTGAGAGGAAGTTGTTGGGTCCAGAGTTGATCACCAGGATAGTTGATGCGGTGGTTCAGATCAGGAAGCATTTGCAGGCAGCTCAGGATAGGCAGAGGCGATGGGCTGATGTCCATCGAAGAGCTTTGGAGTTCGAGGTTGGTGACCATGTTTTCCTAAAGGTATCGCCTTGGCGCGGTGTCATTCGGTTTGGTGGTGGGGGCAAGCTCAACCCTAGGTTTATTGGACCATTCGACATTGTAGAGTGAGTAAGCAAGGTGGCCTATCGTCTTGCATTGCCACCAGCTTTATCAGGAGTGCACGATGTTTTCCATGTCTCACAACTCAAGAGATATATCTGAGATGAGAGCCACATGATCAACTATTCTGAGTTGACTGTTCGGCCGGATTTGACATGTGAGATCCCGTAAGTGGCTATTGTGGATCGGCGTGAGAAAGTGCTTAAGAATAAGGTCATCAAGCTGGTTCAGGTTTCTTGGAATCCTCACTCGCCCGGTGAGTCGACTTGGGAGATGGAGGAGGAGATTCAGCAGAAGTTTCCTCATCTGTTTGAGTAGCTTTTTGTTTTTTGTTTCTTTTCTTTTCGGGGTTTACCCTATGTATCTTCTTGTTTGAATTTCGAGGACAAAATTCTCCTTGTTATGTGGGTAGGATTTGTAACCCCTGTCTTCCATTTTATGTATTTTTGAGTGTATTTTTCTTTTTGGTGTATTTCTCTCTTTGTATCTTTTCTTGGACCGTATATTGGATCTTCAATTTTTCAATATATTCATTATTGTTTTGTCATCTTTTATTTGATCTTCTTGATCCTATTGTCTCTTGTGTCGTCTCTGTTTGATCGGGCCATTCTTTTGATTTCCATTAATTAATTTCTTGTCCTAGTATTTTATTTTATTTTTGTTACCGTTGATTCTGGTATTGGGGTAAACAGATGAGATTTGTGAGTTCGCGAGAAAAACCTGAACAGCGGATCCAAGCCTTCTGATTCCTGCCGCTACCTGCAAGGAAGTGCGATACACCGGGGTTGATTCCGGCGATGCACCCTCCGACGCTCTTGTCGGTAACCAGTGGTGATTAAGAAAGAGCTTTAAGGTGGAAAAAGAGTGATTACCTTGTCACAGTGGTAGGGGGGAGGTATTTATAGTCGCCATGGGAGTGATTAGAGGTCTGATTTCCCGTGTAACTGTCAGGAGGAAAATCCTCCCAATCTGTTTAGGAAACTAATCCCTGATCCCCTGTGAGAGCAAATCAGGCCCGTTGATTTGGTCAAATTAGTAACCCTGATTTGCCTCTTTGTTGGTCTGGGTTTGCCTCGGGTCGGGACCCGTACCCAATTGGAATGGATCCGTTTGTGGGTTATTGGATCTGTGAGAAGGAGACCCAGTACCCGTTTCGAACCCATTTGTATGTGAAATTACCGTTTTACCCCCGAGCTTCAAGATTCGCGCCCAATCTGGACGGTTCCGATTTAACCCCATTTTTAGCCATATCACGAGCCCCTCACTCTTAAAGACTGAGTGTGATCAGCCTTTGAGGAGTAGTTTAATTGTTTTAGTGGCTGGTGGAGTTGTATCGGAGTCCGAATGGAGAGTTTTGAACCTCGAAGGGGGTAATGAGGTGATTTTTGAGGCAGTAAGCTGTTCTGAAGCCTTGTTGAATATTCGACGGTTTTTATCTATTTTTTCGGATTATTTATTTAATTTTGCGATGTGTTAGCCAATTGTTCGAGGGCCTTAACCGTACATTCTAGGCAATAATTGTTCGTTCAGGGGCTCAAAAATATTCTCCCGAATTTATAATTATTTTCTAGAATTTTTAGTTAATTTTCCCGAATTTTTAGCAATTTTTCGCAATTTTTAAATAAATAAAACGATTTAAATAAATAAAAACTGGCGTTTAATACATATTTATGACGTGGCTCGATCTGGGTCGTTGATCATGGACGAGCACGAATTTCTGAGATATCTGGCGGTTGTTATCGCTCGGAAGCTTTTTTCTCCGTTTGCGAGCTCGGATGGGCACTCGCTCGGCAGCCGACCGGAGGCACTGGGGTTCGGCAGTTCGAGCGACGTGGCACGATCTGAGCCGTTGGATTGTGGCACGAATCTCGAGATGGACGCGTTTTCCAAGAAAATGCTATCTTGTCGTTTAGCGCACGTGGCGCAATCTGGACCGTTCATCATTGAGAGCGCGAATTTCTGAGAGATCCAACGGTCGTAGTCGCTCGGTGGTTTTTTTTTCCGTTTGCGAGCTCGGAATGGCACTTGCTCGGCAGCCGACCGGAGGTCTGAGGCTTCGGTTGGCCGAGCGTCATTCTGGGCCGCCGGATGGGCACCTGCTCGGTTGGCCGACCGGAGATCTGAGGGTTCGGTTGGCCGAGCGTCATTCTGGGCCGCCGGATGGGCACCTGCTCGGTTGGCCGACCGGAGATCTGACGGCTCGACTGTCCGGGCGACGTGGCGCAATCTGAGCCGTCAGATGGTGGGGCGAATCTCGAGACGGGCTCAGTTCCCAAGAAAACGCTATCTTGTCGTTTAGCGTCGTTGGAAAGATCTGGGCCGTCTGATCGAGATCTTGCACGAAAGTTGAGGAGAAAGTGAGTTTTCTCCGTTTGCAAGCTCGGAATGGCACTTGCTCGGCAGCCACCGGAGATCTGAGGGTTCGGTTGGCCGAGCGTCATTCTGGTCCGCCGGATGGGCACCTGCTCAGTTGGCCGACCAGTGATCTGAGGGCTCGGTTGTCCGAGCGACGTGGCGCAATCTGAGTCGTTGGATGGTGGTGCGAATCTCGAGACGGGCTCAGTTCCCAAGAAAATGCTATCTTGTCGTTTAGCGTCGTTGGAAAGATCTGGGTTGTCTGATCGAGATCTTGCACGAAAGTTGAGGAGAAAGTGAGTTTTCTCCGTTTGCAAGCTCGGAATGGCACTTGCTCGGCAACCGACCGGAGATCTGAGGGTTCGGTTGGCCGAGCATCATTCTGGGCCGCCGGATGGGCACCTGCTCGGTTGGCCGACCGGGCCCTTTGCTGCTGGGTTCGGATAGCATGTAGTTCGGATTTAGATCCTGTTGTGCCGAGCTACTTGACTTGGTGAAAAGACAAAGTCGTTTTGGGCCTTCGCGACATTTCGGGGGCAGCCCAAAAGTCGCACCCTTACGTTAGGAAGCCCAAGAGATTTCTCTTTTTTACTATAAATCTTCACCCCCCCTCAATCCAAGTCTCATTATTCACTTTCACTTTCTCTCACAAGTTTTGACTTTTAACCATCGAAGTTTCTAGCTCCTGGGTGGTGCTGCTAGCTGTCGCGGCGAGGCGTTCTTTTGCTCCGGCGAACTTTTCTGACCGTAGTTGTCACTTCAAGGTCAGTCTCTCTCCTTACTCTTTAGAAAATGGTTAAGATTACTTCCTCGGATGAGACCCCCGCCTCGGACCAAGTCGTAGGCCGAGTGGGCAAAGGGAAGGAGGTGATAGAGCCGACCGATCAGAGCGTAGTTCGGCCGAGCAAGGAGGGCGAAGTAGCCGAGCCGCCCCAGGAGGTCGTGGCGAAGTCTCAGAAGGGTAAAGGAGTGGTCACGATCATCGAGAAGCCGAAGACGGCGGGGGAGTTCGGTCGGCAGCCTATTGTTCTGTCGAGCGTGGGAGGCATTCGGGACTACTCCGAGGAGATGCTAGAGAAGGTGACCCAAGGCACGGCCAAGTCCGTGGAGGAGAATGAACCGAGAGAGTTGTCCGAGGTGGACCATACTATCTCGACTCTTACGGAGGCCGATCTGCATCGGATCCGTACCGGATTCCAGATCCCCGCCGAGTACGGGCTACTCCTCCCCGGTCCGGGTTTCCGAGCCAACACGAAGTCTTCGACAGACGTGTGCGTCTTTCCTCTCGAATCCCTAGCTGTCGGGCTCCGCTTTCCCCTTCATCCGTTTATAGTCGATGTCTTGAATTGGTACGGTTTGAGCCCCGCCCAGCTGATGCCGAACACCTGGAGGCATGTCCTGGCGTTTGTTCTCCGGTGCCAAGAGATCGGTGCCGAACCGAGCATGTTTCTCCTTCGGAGCCTCTACCGCCCTTGCCAGCCGAACCGAAATGAACAGAGGTTCTACCTTTCGCCGCGGACGGGCGTGAAGTTGATCGAGAACCCGAACTCGATCAAGCATTGGAAGGAGAAGTATTTCATCATCCGGGCTCCCGCGCCGTGGGCAATTCCGATAGTTTGGGCGAAGGAAGGCCTGCCCAAGCGAGCCAAGAAAGAGCCAGTGCTGAGTGACGAGGAAGCAGAGGTCCTCAAGAAGCTCCTCGCCTTGCCAACGCTAAGTTGGAAAGACATTACCGAGGAAGCTTTGTTCCGAGGGGGTCTCAGTCCGATCGATCCTAGTACGCTTCTGGTATTTTTACTCTTTGCTTGAAGTTGTTGAAAAATTTATCTAAGTTTTTTCGTTGGGCTTGTGCAGAGTCTCCTAGGATGGATTACAGGGCTTTGATGGCGAAGGCCAAGGCGAAGGAACAGGAGTCGAGCAAGAAGAGACCCTCGGCCGGGCCTCAGGGCGGCCGAGCCCCGAAGATACCTTCGGTCACGAAGACTGCCGACCTGCAGAAGGTCGTTGTCCCGAAGACCGGTCCCGACCAGGAGGAGGCCGCGGCCCCCGATCCTCCTGTTCCCGAGGTGCCAACACCAACGGCGAAGGGGGATGCTCCCGGCTCGTCGAGCGATGCATTCAGGCGTGAAAGAGGTGCTGTCCCTCCAAGTTCCACCCCTCACTGCTGATGCAGAGAAGATCTTGACCGAGAGGCACAAGCAGATCTTCGTCCCTGACTGGCAGGTGATGAATGTCGACGGTTTTTTGGGCGACGGCAACATTTGTATGGAAGCGGTGAAGCACCTGCAGACCCCAAAGGATCGAGCGGCCCTTAAGGCCGGGCTGGTTGGGGACGCCACAATGCAGATCGCTCGGAACACGATGTCGGTAAGTGGACCGAACTCTTTCTTACTGAATCTTTTTCTGAAATTTTCTAAGTTCATGGGTTCGGACTCTAACGGTTTGTTCTCTTTTCAGACCCTCTGCCACTTCAACTTCTTGCTCGAGGAGTTTGCGAGCAAGGAACAGGAGCTGACTGTGCAATATGACCGGGAGAGGACGGAGCGCGTCAAAGCTACGAAGCTGCTCGATGCTGAGCAACTCCTCTCGGCGAAAAGGGTTGCCGAAGTGGCAGGGTTGGAGACGCAGCTGGCCGAGGCCGTTCGACAGTCAAAGGACGTGGCCGCCAAGTTGGAAGCCTCGGAGAAGGAGAATGCCGAGCTGAGGGAGGAATTGGCCAATGCTCGGTCGGAGGCGGAGAGGGCACGGAAGAGGGCCGAGAAGATCATGGCCAAGCACCGGTCCAAGGTGGCGAAGGCGAAGAAGGCTGTGCAGGACGAGGCCGAGCATCACATGTTCAAGAACATGGAGGGCGCATATGGCCGAGCCCTTCTTCACATTGCCGCCCGGAACCCAGGGTTCGACATGTCTTCCTACCGCTTCTACGACCCTGTGGAGGGAGAGGAGGATCTTCCCCCGGCGATGCTCGGCCCTGAGGGACAGACCGAAGGTGTCGAAGGCCCGGGCGAGACTGAGGCCGAGGGTGAGGATGAGGCCGACTCCGAGGAGGATAGCGGGAGCGAGGACGAGGACGAGGACGAGGTCGAGGGTGAGGACGAGGCCGAGGGGTCGACAGACCCGAACGACAAAAAGGTCGACCCCTGACTTGGTTGCGTCTTTCAGTCTTCTGTTATTTTTTTTTTGTAAGCCGAACTGCGGACTGGCCACCGCTCTTGTAGCACTTTTCTTGAGTTTTGAATGAAAACATTTTTAGTTTGGCCAAAATTTATCCAAGTGTTTGTCCCCGGATTTTGTGTATGATTAGTCGTAAATTCTCCAAGTGTTGGCCGTCGGATTTATCTCTGCTTTTTAGGTGAAGTTCGGTCCGATCACGGAGGTTTCGTACCTTCGTAAGGAGCTGACCAAAACAAAGCGAGAGCTTTCACTAAGCCGAGAGAAGCGCTTTTATAAGTTCTTGAAACTGGAGGAGATCAAGGCGGCCGCGAGGGGGTATTGTCGCGAGCTGAAGCAGCTATGGAAACGACCCCAAGCCCCTTGTCCCGAAGGCGAGGTCGAGCAGCTTCGTAGATAGCTTGCCGTCGCCGAGCGGAAGAATGACGAGCTCTCGGTCAAGATCCGACATTTGGAGATAGCGGAGCAAGGTCGCTCGGCGGAAGAAGAGAAGCTTGCTTCCGAGCTGGAGAAGGTGTCGATTGAGCGCAAAAAGTTGTTGGCCGACGTCGACAAGCTTAGGAGGATCACGATAGATAGGGGGATCGAGGTCACCCACTACCGACGGCTCACGACCAATAGCGCCAATGCCTCGGGCTCGTCAAGGCCTCCTCGTTTGAAGAAGTTGGCGAAGGACGATGCTTTGAGAGATAGAATCATTGAGCTGGAGGAAGAGGTCGCGTCGCTCAAGCCTCTGCCTGAGAGGGCCAACGTCCGCAGTACATCGTGTACTCGCGAAGAGAGCGAGAGAGGGATTACCTTCTACGAACTTGCGACACGTTTGCTTGTGGCTAAGCGGAGTCCTGCTGACGCTCAGAGTAGTGTAGCCGTCTCGTCTAGCGGTGCCTCGGTCGGCGCCACAGTTAGGGTCAGCGGCGAAGGGGGATCACGCTTCGTTGGTTTGGAATCGAGCTCGAGGTCAGGCCTCGTCGTCCTTGCGTTTCCTTGAACCAAAGCGTACCCCTTCCGAAGAGGCAGTAAAAATGTCGTCTTGTGTTTCTTCTGGCTGTTGTAAAACTCTATTGTAGGGTCGGTCTTGTTGTATGTAGAGCTACTATATCTGAATACAAATCTGAAAGTTTGTTTGGAAAATTCTTGAAGTGTTGGCCTTCGGCAATGTTTTGAAATTTTGTTATTCGTTTTTCCTTCTTTTCAGCTCGTGGCGGCAGCTCAAGATGCCGATTCCAATCGCTCGGACAACGACGTTCGGACCGAGGTTGGCTCGGGGGTGACGAGGTCGCGTTCGGCGAGGTGCCGAGAACGACTCTATGAAGTCGAGCTGGAATCACGCCGAGCAGAAAGCGAGCGGGGCCACCTTCAGCTCGTCCTCGATCAGCAGGATGCCGAGATCCAGCGCTTGGAGAACAGAATTGCCGAGACGACCCCTATAGGAGAGGACGAAGATTTGCAGACTGCTTTTAGCAACGCCCTTCGGGTTCAGTGTATTCGGCACAATTTGTCAAAGATAATTGCCGAACGGGACGATTCGCTCTCCGAGATCTGTCACTTGCAGACCCTGGAGGCGAAGCTTCAGAAGGAGGCGGATGAACTAGCGGCCGAAGTAGCCGGACTGGCGACCGAGCAGGACAGTGATGATTTTTTCGTTTAAAAACCAAGTGTAGGGGGTCGGCGCTGTACTTTTTGTTTTCTAATGCCTTGTAACCATGGAAGGATTGCTTTGTATTATGTCCCAACCATTAATATAATTTCTTTCACGAACTAGCATGTCTTTTGTTGCTCCGCGTAATTGTCTCGCTTATGATTGTGTTCGTCGTGCCAAGGTCTCCGAGCTGAACCCTCTTTTGTTCGTGGTTCGGCGCCTTGGCGCGTTCTGAGACGTAGGAATTAGGCACGGACCTCGAGGTGGACCAGCCCCCCACGGCAACGCTATCTTGTCGTTTAGCAACGCTGACAAGATCTGGGCAGGTTGGATTCTGGTACGAATCTCGAGGCAGCTCAGTTCCCAAGAAAACGCTATCTTGTCGTTTTGCATCGCTGGCAAGGTCTGGGCCGTCTAATCGAGATCCTACACGAAAGTTGAGGAGAAAGTGAGTTTTCTCCGTTTGCGAGCTCGGATAGGCACTTGCTCGGTTAGCCGACCGGGGGCAGCATGATCTGACCCTTCTTCTTGTTCGCTTTCGTCTCGGCGACAAGAGTGCTCGGCCGGTGATGCCGAACAGTGCCTCGGTCTCCCTCTTCATGCGAAGTCAAGGGGTGAGTCGAGCCCTTCCCCATGGTGGAGTTCGCTGATCATAGCGAGTGTTCGACGGTCGTGGGAAGCAATTCTGAATGGCGATCCACTCCTAGCTCGCCGAGAAGCAAGCTTGGGGAGTGGAATTGAACCAAGTGTTGGACTCCGGAACCATCGTGTAGTTCAATGGTTGTGGGAGCAATTCCGAACGGCGATCTACCTCTGGCTCGCCCGGGGGCGAACCGAGGAGGTAAAGTCGAGCCGAGTGTTGGACTCCGAACCATCGGTGTAGTTCAACGGTTGTGGAAGCAGTTCCGAATGGCGATATACTTCTGGCCTGCCCGGGGGCGAGCCGAGGAAGTAAAGTCGAGCCGAGTGTTGGACTCCGAACCATCGGTGTAGTTCAACGGTTGTGGGAGCAGTTCCGAACGGCGATCCACTCCTAGCTCGCCGAGAAGCAAGCTTGGGGAGTGGAATTGAACCAAGTGTTGGACTCCGGAACCATCGTGTAGTTCAACGGTTGTCGGAGCAATTCCGAACGGCAATCTACCTCTGTCTCGCCCGGGGGCGAACCGAGGAGGTAAAGTCGAGCCGAGTGTTGGACTCCGAACCATCGGTGTAGTTCAACGGTTGTGGAGTTCCGAATGGCGATATACTTCTGGCCTGCCCGGGGGCGAGCCGAGGAAGTAAAGTCGAGCCGAGTGTTGGACTCTGAACCATCGGTGTAGTTCAACGGTTGTGGGAGTAGTTCCGAACGGCGATCTACTTCTGGCCTGCCCGGGGGCGAGCCGAGGAAGTAAAGTCAAGCCGAGTGTTGGACTCCGAACCATCGTGTAGTTCAACGGTTGTGGGAGCAATTCCGAACGGCGATCTACCTCTGGCTCTCCCGGGGGCGAACCGAGGAGGTAAAGCCGAGCCGGACATTGGACTCCGAACCATTGGTTGAAAAATAAAAGAAATAAAAGGTAAAGGCGGAGAGAAGCAAGCAAATTTATAAGTATGAGAGAGCATTCTTTATTGATAATTGACGGCGAACCGTTTTTACATGTAACGACTTAAAAAATGAATTACAAGTTAGAGGAGAGGAATGGCACGATATCCTGTAATACTTAGAGAGGCGCCGGGGTGCTTTCTTGGTATTTTAGGAGGTGGTCGGCATTCCAGGTCCTCGGAATCTCTCTGCCCTCTAGATCTTCCAGACGATATGCTCCGGGCCGAACAACCCTTGTGATCTTGTAGGGTCCTTCCCAGTTCAGGGCCAGTTTGCTCCTCTAATTAGGGAAGGAGATGGCTAGCTTTCTGAGAACCAAGTCCCCTTCCTTGTGATCGGTGGGTCGAACTTTCTTGTTGTATGCCAGTTCGACTCTCCTCCGGTAGTTCTGTTGCCGAATTGATGCTCTTTCCCTCAGCTCGTCCACCAGATCTAAGTTCGCCCTGAGGTCTCTGGCGTTCTGTTCCTCGTTGTAGGCTCCGAGGCGAAGGGAAGGTATTCCCACCTCGAGGGGTATCACTGCCTCGGACCCATAGGTGAGGTTGAAAGGGGACTCTCCTGTGGGCGTCCGCTTGTTCGTGCGGTAGTTCCACAGCACATTGGGGAGCTGGTCGACCCATAGGCCCCTAGAACATTTGTCCAACCTCTTCCTGATACCGGAGAGGATCTGCCGATTGGCGTTTTCTGCTTGGCCGTTCGACTGCGGGTGGGAGACGAAAGAGAAGCGCTGTTGGATAGCAAGGTCCTCGCACAGAGCTCAGAACGCAGCCCCGGTAAACTGAGTTCCGTTGTCGGTTACTATGACACGGGGGATGCCGATCCGACAGATGATGCTTTTCCAGAAGAATTGAAGCACCTTGTTCTCGGTGATAGTGGCGAGGGGCTCGGCCCCAATCCACTTCGAGAAGTAGTCGATGGCAACAACCAAGAACTTGAACTGGTCCGGAGCTGGAGGGAAAGGCCCTAGTAAGTCCATCCCCTATATTGCGAAGGGGATAGGACTTGATAGGGAGGCGAGGTTGGCTTGGGGGAGGCGAAGAATGTGGGAGTGTCTCTGGCAAGAGCCACATTGCCGAACGTGTCGCTCGGCGTCTTGGAGGAGAGTCGGCCAGAAGTACCCATAATTCAGAGCTTTCCGAGCCAAAGACCGAGACCCCGAATGTGCTCCGCCGATGCCTTCATGTAGCTCTTGCAAGGCGTAGTCGGCCTATTCTGGGGAGAGGCACCTTAGGTATGGTCGGCCGTCAATCTGCGAGAAGGAACGCTTGTACAAGAGCCCCTCGATCAAGACATACCGCTCAGCCCTGGTTCTGACTCGGCGTGCTTCTTTGGGATCCTCGGGGAGGAGTCCGTCCCTTAAGAACTCCACTAACGGCTTCATCCAATTATCTTGCAGCAACACCGGCAATGACTCCATTGAGCCGGGTGTCTCATCTTCTATGCTTGGCCTTGAGAGAACCTCGATCAAAACAGTTTGCTCGAGACCCTGGAGGGAGGATGAGGACAACTTGGAGAGGGCATCGGCCTGTGAATTCTCCTCTCGAGGGACTCGTTGGATGAGTGCCTCTTCGAACCGGCTCATGAGTGCTCGAACCTTGGCGAGGTACTTCGCCATTCGTTCGTCCCGCGCTTCGTACTCGCCCAAGACTTGGTTTACAACCAGCTGAGAGTCACTATGGATTCAGAGGCGCTGTGCCCGGCACTTCGAGCGAGTCCGAGGCCCGCGATGAGTGCCTCATACTCTACCTCGTTGTTCGAGGCCTTGAAGTTCATACGGATTGCATACTGGAGGACGAAGTCATCGGGGCCGTTCAGGATGATACCGGCGCCGCTTCCTTCGTTGCAGGAGGAACCGTCCACGAAGACCGTCCAAATGGGGGGACCGTTCGGGACATGGCTGACCTCGGGAATGGTAGACTCGACGATGAAGTCGGCGAGGGCCTGAGCCTTGATAGCAGTCCGAGGCTGGTAGGAGATGTCGTGTTGGCTTAGTTCTATGGACCACTTCATAAGCCGGCCCGAGGTTTCGGGCTTGTGGAGGATCTGTTTCAACGGTTGGTCGGTGAAGACCACAACCGAGTGGGACTGAAAGTACGGACGGAGCTTCCTCGCCGCCATGATCAGGGCGTAGGCCATCTTTTCTATCTTTGGATAACGGAGCTCGGTTTCCCGAAGCACCTTGCTCACGTAGTAGATGGGCCTCTGGGCCCGATCTTCCTCTCTCACCATAACAGCACTTAGCGTCTGCTCGGAGGCGGCTAAGTAGATGAAGAGGGGTTCCCCCGAAATGGGCTTGCTGAGCAGGGGAGGATTGACCAAGTATTCTTTCAGCTTTTCAAAGGACTTCTGTTGCAGTTCGCCCCACTGGAAACCCTTGGCTCCCCTGAGAGCCTTGAAGAAGGGGAGGCACTTTTCCCCAGACTTTGAAAGAACCGCCCAATTGCGGCGAGCCGACCCGTGAGCTTCTGCACTTCTTTAACGTTCCGGGGCGGGGCCATGTCCAGTATGGCCTTGATTTTCTCAGGATTCGCTTCGATCCCTCGTTGGCTCACCATGAAGCCAAGGAACTTTCCTGAGGAGACTCCGAACGCACATTTGTTCGGATTTAGTCTCATACTGTGTCTTCTCAATATGCCGAACGCCTCCTGGAGGTCGGCCACATGGTCGGTACCTCGGATGCTTTTAACGAGCATGTCGTCGACGTACACTTCCATGTTGTGGCCTATTTGGCTCTGGAAGACTTTGTTGACGAGGCGCTGGTAGGTGGCCCCAGCGTTCTTCAACCCGAACGGCACGACCCTATAACAGTAGAGGCCCTGGTCGGTGATGAAGGAGGTCTTCGGAATGTCCGAAGAGAACATTCGGATCTGGTTATAGCCAGAGAAGGCGTCAATGAAGCTGAGGAGCTCATGGCCCGAGGTGGCATCAATGAGGATGTCGATATTTGGGAGAGGGAATGGATCCTTCGGACACGCCTTATTCAGGTCGGTGAAGTCGATACATATCCTCCAAGAACCGTTGGACTTCTTGACCATTACAACATTGGAGAGCCACTCGGGGTAGTTCACCTCCTGTATGAACCGAGCCTTTAAGAGTTTATCCACCTCCTCCTTGATGGCCTTCTGTCGCTCGGGAGCGAATTTTCACCTCTTCTGCTGAACCGGTTTGCACCCCGGTTCGACACTTAGGCGGTGGACTAGCAGCTCCTCGGAAATCCCGGGCATATCCGCGGCTGACCAAGCAAACAGGTCGTGGTTATCCCGGATGCATTGCACCAAGTCGGAACACAGTGCAGTCGGCAAGGACTTGCTGATAAGGAACTTTCGACTCGGGTCCTCGTCCGAAAAGAGTACTTCTTCCAATTCATCTGCCGGCTCGGACGTGGGTCGGACATTCGGCTCGGGAATCTCTAAGGGTCTCGAGGGAGAGCACCGGACCCCCCGTGGAAGTCATGTAGCACTTCCGAGCTGTCTCTTGGCTGCCCCTGACTTCTCCCACTCCCGACCGAGTGGGGAACTTCATTTTAAGGTGGTACGCTGAAGGGACAGCTTCCAGGGCAGCTAGGCCGGGTCGGCCTAGGATGACATTATATGCGGCCGGGACGTCGACGACCATAAAGTCCATCGGCTCGGTCCGGGTAGTAGGGGTCTTCCCAGCAGTTACGTCTAGGGTTATAACCCCCTCGACAGTTACCGGTACCCCCGTGAACCCGTGGAGTGTGTAACCGGCCGGCTTGAAGCGGTCCCGGGACAGCTGCAGCCCTAGGAAGGCCGAGAGGAAGAGGATGTTCACCGAGCTCCCGTTGTCTACCAGGACCCTCTACACCTTGAAGTTTGCCATGCGAAGGTCGATGACGAGGGCGTCGCAGTGGGGAGTTCGGACTCCCTCGAGGTCTTCATCGGAGAAAGTCACTGGGACGCCGAGGCCTTCGGGGGGAGGGGCGCTGTGAACTGAGTTGACCTCTCGGATGAAGGCCTTCCGAGAGGAGTTGGAGGAGCCCCCCATGGGGCCTCCTTGGATGATGTGTAGAACTCGTTCTTCCTCGAACTCGGGGGGTCTCGTCGCACCGCTCGGAGCGTTTGTTGGCCCCCCGAGGCGGGGGAGTGTTGCGATCCGCTTGATCGTTTGCCTTTACAAATTTGGCTAACTGCCCCCTCTAGGATGAGGGCCTCTATCTCATTTTTCAACGCCCGGCAGTCGTTGGTGTCATGGTCGTGGTCCCGGTGGTAACGGCACCATTTCTCTTTGTTCCTCCTCTTGGCCGGGGTGTTCATTCTCGGAGCCGGAGGTATGACTCCTTCTTTCTCCACCTCCATCAGGATGGTGGAGACATCGGTGGTGAGGGGAGTGAACTTCTCGAACCTAGGCGGAGGACGGCGCTGACCGCCATTGTCCTTCTGCAGTTTCTTGGACCCCTCCTCCTCTGTCGCCTTCCTCTTCGATCTGGAGGCCGATCCTCCGAAATTCGGGAGGCACTCGGCCTCTTCCGCCCGAATGTACTTCTCGCACCTTAGGAGAAGATTGGCGAAGTTGTGCGAGGGCTTCTTGGCGAGGGACGACCGGAGGTTGGAGTTGAGGATGTTCGACTGGAACGCAAAGGTTGTCACCGACTGGTCGAGGGAGGCGATCGACCTGACCTCCGCGGTAAATCTCCTCACATAATCCCTCAGCTTTTCTCCCCTCTCCTGTCGGAGGTGGAGTAGGGAGAGGCTAGTCTTCTCCGTTCGCCTGCTACTCACAAAGTGAGTTATGAAGAGCATTTCGAACTGCTCGAACGAGAAGATGGAGGAGGGAGCGAGCCTGGAGTACCATTCCCGTGTCGACCCCTTGAGGGTGGCGGGGAAGGTCTTGCAGAGCATGGCGTCGGAAGCTTGATGGATCAGCATTAGGGTCTTGAAGCTTTCAACGTGATCAACTGGGTCGAACTCCCCTGAGTACGTTTCAAACTGCGGAGGTTTGAAACCCCTCGGTATGAGGGCCTCCATGATTGTCCGAGAGAAGGGGGGTCTGCTGGGGCGGACGGTCCCTGCTCTTGACTCCTCCTCTTTGTCCATGCGACCAATGCGCCTCTCCATCTCGTGGAGACGACGGTAGAGGGCATCGTCCCTCCGCTGGTAATCAAACGATCCCCTGGACTCTTCTTCATAAGAAGGGGAGCGGGGACTTCGGCGTCGATAGTCCTGGGATCGGCGAGGACTAGTGGTGCAGCTGGCGACTGGGAGCCGGGAGAGGACATCTGGATTGGTGGCGAGGACTTGGTACCCGTGGGGGTGTCGGAACCCTCTGGGCATTGTGGTTGTTGGGGCGAAGGTTGAGGGCCTGCAGGACAGTCACCTGGAACTGTAGGAACTCGGCACGAGTGATCGGTGCCTCATTGTCCCTTGGATGATGTCGGTCAGCAGGGGAGTGCGGCCTCCTCCTACGACGCTCGGGAGATTCCCCCCGGCCCCTTCGGTCCGGAGACCTCCTACCGTCTCGATGATGAGGAGATCGCTCACCATGATGCTGGCGGGAGGCTCCCTCTCGGGCCCGCCTCTCATCTAGGTGGTTGCGAAGGTCCTCTTCCTTTTGGCGATTCAGAACAGTGTTGCGGAGGTCAGAGGGTCGGGGGTGATGGGAAGCCATGGAGTCCGAGGAGGCATTGTGAATTGAGACATGGTCCAGATGGAGTGGTTGCTTCTGCCTCCGCTGGTTCTGACCAGCAGGACCATTTGGGGGTTGTTGGTTCGGAAGAGGAGGCTGGCCCTGTTGGGCCGGGGGAGGAAGATGTTCGGGCTACGGAGTAGGGTGGACAGGGACTACCTCCTGTTGATCGGCGGGATTGGGTCCGCGGTTGGACCCCCTAGATCTGACCTTCTTGGGAGGCATGGTTGGAGAAGGGCTAGTTGAAGAGGAAGAGGCTGAGGCTATTCGTGTGGTTTTCCCACAGACAGTGCCAATCTGTTACCGCTGATTCTGGTGTGGGGGTAAACAGATGAGATTTGTGAGTTCGCGAGAAAAACCTGAACAGCGGATCCAAGCCTTCTGATTCCTGCTGCTACCTGTAAGGAAGTGCGATACACCGGGGTTGATTCCGGCGACGCACCCTCCGACGCTCTTGTCAGTAACCAGTGGTGATTAAGAAAGAGCTTTAAGGTGGAAAAAGAGTGATTACCTTGTCACAGTGGTAGAGGGAGGTATTTATAGTCGCCATGGGAGTGATTAGGGGTCTGATTTCCCATGTAACTGTCAGGAGGAAAATCCTCCCAATCTGTTTAGGAAACTAATCCCTGATCCCCGGTGAGAGCAAATCAGGCCCGTTGATTTGGTCAAATCAGTGAACCTGATTTGCCTCTTTGTTGGTCTGGGTTTGCCTCGGGTCGAGACTCGTACCCAATTGGAATGGATCCGTTTGTGGGTTATTGGATCTGTGAGAAGGAGACCCAGTACCCGTTTCAGACCCATTTGTATGTGAAATTACCGTTTTACCTCCGAGCTTCAAGATTCGCGCCCAATCTGGACGGTTCCGATTTAACCCCATTTTTAGCCATATCAATTTTATTTTTTATTTTTTCCTACTTCATTCTTGTTTTCACCCAAATCTATTTCAATTTTAATCCATTTGACCAACCCGTTTCCTTTATACCCAATAACACACCTAATACCCATTTCCTTAATACCCTATTCTTTAAAAACCATACCCTTTAATTATTAAACCATATTATTCACCTTAAGACCCATTTAAACTCACCCAAACCCACTATCTTTTTCCCCCTCAACCCGTTTGCTCCCAAACCCTGTTCCGCCGTCATCACCAACACCCCTTAACCCTATTATATTATACCCCTATATAAACCCATCACCACCCTAAGCTTCAGCCGCCCTATATCTCTCCCTCCATCCCTCCCGACTCTCTGTTTCCCCTGCCTGTGCTCCGCCCACCGTGCACCATCTCCCTAGCACCCTCTCCTCTTGCACTTCCCCGAGTTCAGCGACGTGCCGGTGCACTGCCCTGCACCCCTCCACATCGAAGCCCCGGCGACGTCCCTGTGCTGCCTAGCCGCGACAGCCCCTCAGTCGCGCTGCCCGTGCTCCTGCCATCTTCGACAGCAAGCAACTGCCAGCACTACACTGTGCTGCCGTTCCTCACCGCTCGCCGTCCGTTCTCTCAATGCGGTGCACCACTGCCATTGCTTGGCTTGGTGTGCGCGTGTTGATATCGTGTGATCTCGAGTTGCGGTTCGTTGGGTTCATTAGTTTGTGTACTCGTGGGGTTCATCGTTCGTAGTTGTTCGTTGGGTTCGAAGTTGTGTTCGTGGGTTGTTCGTTCGTTGAGTTCGTTGCCCGGGAATCCGTTCCTGTTATTCTTGCTCTTGTAACGTTTCCATCGTCATCTCACAGGTAAGTAACTTGTATTTTTTTCTTTGTGTAATACAAGTCCTAAATACCGCCTGTAGTGTAGTTGGTTTCTAGAGACAATTTGTGTGTGAAACCCCTTATTGATCTTGTCTCTATTATGTTGATTCAACCATAGTTGCCCCACGACATACATGACATGAAATAACCAAGGGTTGACCACTTCTTGTTGTATATATGCATGTTGTTCATATGATATCATGCGCTCGTTCGTATTATTCGTAGTAGACTTGTTATGGACTTGTGAAATATTCTATACCATGTTGCTTGGCCATATAGTACACTATATTTCATGTTTGGGTTGATTTGGATGAGTTTTACATGAACTAGACGATTTTATGTTCGAAGAATAATTCTATATTTTCTGTTACCTTGCTTTTGATCAGTATTTTAGACCCTATTAAGGTCAGTATATGAATTTTATTTGTGAATAAGATTTGTAGAGAATTCTGTCTATTTTCCAACCCTTCTGACAGATCTCAGTTTCATTTTACGAGTTGTGAGTTATATCTATTTTACTACAGAGGTGCAGAGAGATTTCTAGATTTTGTTTTCTATGAATTCTGAAGAGTAATCTATTTTTATCATGATCTTAAAAGTATTATTTTGATCCAATATTTTAGACAGTACAACTTGAATTGATTAGGATTAACCCTGAATTTTTTTGGATTTATTTGATGAGTTTTACAAATCGTTCTCTGTTTCCAAACAATTACTATACATGCAGAATTTTCATACTGTTCAGTAAAGAACCTGATTTTCGACCTAATTTTACTTGTTGTTTGTAAAATATTTGTGAATATGAAAGTTAGCCTACTGTGTCTATTTTAATACCCTTTTGGTATATTTGGATTTCGATTTATGGTTTGTGAGATATGACTATTTTCGTACTGCAGTGTTTATGATTCCAGATTTACAAAACTACAGCATCTTAATGTTTTCTAATTTTTGTTGACTAAACTATTTATATTGAAAAATTATGAAACTTTATATTCTGATGATACACATATAGGGAAATACCCTATATTTTTTCTGGATTTAATTATCGAGATTTCATGCTGTTTTCCTTACTTTGAATACAATCTTCTGATTTCTGGCTGAACGTGTTTTCTGGATTCAAACCTATTTTAAGACTTGCTTTTGTGAAATACCATATGACTTATATATATTTGCTAGATTCGGCCGGGAGACTATTTTCCAGATTCTTTGACGGATCTAGGTTTGCATGTTTGAAGCAACAGGAATCCTAGTTTTAGTTTAGAGTTGTCTTATTGTCCTGAACTAGAATTCTCGTTGTTCTCATCTTTTATGTGTTGTTTTTCACCCATGCATGTTTATCTTGCGACTTGGTTTTGTACATGCACATGCTTGTTTGATAATAATAATAAATAACCAAGTTGGATTTTAAAGGGAAATATCTAATAGTGTAAAATACAGAAACGTGTACTCGAAAGGGGATCTCTTGATCCTACGTGATTTCTTGATACTTGAGGCTTGATATTTCACACTTGAGGCTTGTTACTTGATACTTGATACTTGGCTTGATATTTCATACTTGAGGCTTGATATTTCACTACTTGAGGCTTGATACTTGATTTCTTTAGGCTTGTCCCTGAATACACTGCCCTATATGATCCACTATGAAATCTAAAACGAAATTGTTTGATTGTAGAAACCATGTGGTATAAACCTGGGACGCATGAAGTGCTACCTAGATAGTAATAAATACAAGACTTGAACATGATCACTTGACACTTGCTACTTGTTACTTGTACATGATACTTGATACTTGTTCACTTGATACTTGCTACTTAATACTCGACACTCGACACTTGTTACTTGTTACTTGTTTACATGATACTTGTTTACTTGACACTTGATACATGCCACTTATACTTGTTCATCTTGCCATGCTAGTTGTTATATTTTGTTATCATGCTTACTCCATATTATTAGTTATCCATTTGTACTTGTATCCTGCACTACAAGCGGCATGTAACTTACATTGACGGGAGTTTGATTTCTTTTTCCTTTTCCTGCAATTTATTAAATTGCAGATTTTGGAGAACAATTACCAGATGGAGTTGGTGATATGAGATACTAGCTGCTGGAATTTTACTATTATTATTTCATGTTGCTTATTTTGAGCAATTGTGTTTCGCTACTTGGATTTATTTGTATTTGGGCAATGTGACCCCGGATATTGACTTGTCCGTATTTGATTTATTTGAGATTATAATATTTTGGTTTCAAGTAAACTCTTATTGGTATTTTGATTCATATATGCATGCTTGGTTGACTTCTCTTGCTTTCAACTCTGATTATTCTTGTGAAATGTTGTAAAGATCCTGACAACTTATGGATGATGAAAGTAATTCGCTTTGCTTAGTCACGTATCCATTCTGTATTCTCTTTTTGGGAAGCGGGGCGTGACACATGTTCATACTGCACTCTCAATCATGCTCACTCCAACTAGTTGTCCTTACTGCAGGGTCTTGTTGAGGTGTTCAACCATGAATATAGCAATACATATTGGAATTTTAGGAGGCACTTAAATGATAATTTCAAGAAGAAGTACCCTTGCTAGGCAATGAAGGAAGTATTTTGGAATGCAGCATGTTGCTATGATAAGGAGGAATTTGTTAATTAAATGAAGCAGTTGTCAACAATAAACCAATGAGCACATGATTGGATACTTAACAAAGATTTCGGTCTATTTTGCAGAGCATATTTTGACACCTTCACCAAATATAATCTACTTTGCAACAATTCTTCTGAGTCATTCAACAGCTGTATACTTAAGGCAAGGAGAAAGCCAATACTTCATAACATCGAGAGTATAAGAAGTCAGATAATGAAGAGATTTGATGAAAAGAGAGAGGCAATGAGAAAGTGGGGGGTGTAATTTGTCCAAGATGTTAGGTTTCAACGGTAGTCTCATATTAAATACACAGCGGAAAAATACAAAGAAATATCGAAATCTAGCCATGGATCCATGCAAAAACCACAAATCATGTTTAGGAGTTATACCTTTAAGATGGATCTGCTGTTACCAATTAATGTCGATCACAGCACTACAATGTTGCTGTGCCTCTACGGTATCCACACGAACTGTTCAAATCAAGTTTTCCCTCACGCCACGGTGCTAGCTGCGGGATGGGGATGTTCCTTACGATCTCTCTCTCACACAATTTCTATGACGGGTAGGGTTTTCTCATATAACACCTTTTCAACATATACATATCATATATATAGCTGGAGAAAATCAACCTTATAGAGTAATGAGGTTGTTGGACTCACAATCTGACCTGGTTCAGATTCGTGTGTGTGCCTTTGAACTTTAATCAGCCCATTTAATCTAATTAAATGTCCAACAAATGTCAGGAGTCCAAGTCTTACTTGGATCCCCAATTAAATTCATCTTATGAATTTAAATCTCAATTTCGATCCATTCTAAGTGTGCAACCCTATAGGTTCCTCTTACGTTGATAGTACTAAAATCATATTCTAGTATTACAAACAGTGAGCGGTATTTAGCAATACATCACTGCTACTCAAGTAACGGGAATGTCAGTGATTAGACATAACCTATCTGTGACCAATGTTACCGTGTAATCTAGTCCTTTTATCCAGATATCTTAATTCACCACAATGCATAGAGCGTGTCACCCTTGTATAGTTCAATCTTCGGTTTCTAGATGTCCGAGTAGACTTACTAAAACAAATGAGCTCAATATCTCATATTGACTCATTTGAGCATGGATATGCATTTTGCAGTCTCACTCAATCAAGAGGCCCATAGATATCGCTCCTGTTATGTAAGAGGGATAAATCCTATCTAAGTTACTCACATCCCTCCACATGATTTGTATTATATCCAATAATCGACTTTATAATCACCTTATTACAGGCAACTTTTAGTGACATTAAAACATATAACTTCTCGTGTAGGGAATCGTAGTGACTTCAAGTCAAAGGACAATATACACCATGGTCACTGTGAGAACTGCTTATGACACTCACGTAACGATCTATGCAGCGTTCTCATGGTGGGTCAGTTCAGTACATTATTACTCTAATATGTATCCAAAGACTTGATATCTCATATCCATGTCCCGTGAGATATGGTCATCAGTTTACGCACATACTAGTCTCTATGCATTATTG
Organism: Hemerocallis citrina; assembly: GCA_017893485.1. Taxonomy (NCBI): domain Eukaryota; kingdom Viridiplantae; phylum Streptophyta; class Magnoliopsida; order Asparagales; family Asphodelaceae; genus Hemerocallis; species Hemerocallis citrina. Next base: position 39,157,866 of record CM030367.1, read on the forward strand.
TTGTTATTCACAATAATACTTGACTAGGGACATTTAAGAATAGTGTTCTGATTACAACCAGTAGGATCTCACAATCAAGTTATGCACTTAAGATCCCATGGTATTGAACCTACTATTCTAAGGACTTTATTATGTCATTTAATCACAATAAACAACACAATAAATGAAATGCATCATATATGAAATAAATATCATTATACAATGTACACTAGTAATGTCAATACACAACTGGCCTCTAGGACATACACCAACACAAGAATCAAGGAGTAATTGGACAAATTAGGTGATAAGGCTGCAGCCATAATGGTAATCAGATTTGGTCACCAATTTTTTGAAGTTTTCGGAAATGGCAGAAGGCACTCGGTGGATCACGTTCAGAAAACATGCACTTGTAGGCAATATGACATATCAGGTATACCCTGTATGAGCATCAGATACTATGGAGTTAAGGTAGAGAGTTATGTGCAAAAATACTATCATGTCAGTATATACATGGTTGCATATAAAGAACAAATTATGCCAATTCCAGATGAAAGGAGTTGGCCTGACTTTGGTGCATATATTAAGTCATTGCCACCCCCTTACAAGAAAGGAGTAGGAAGAAGGGAGGAAGCCAAAAGATGAGGGTAGGTATTGGACAAGGATCACAAGGCAGTATAAAGAGAAGAGGTGTAACTAATGCCAAAGACTGGGTCATAACATGATTGGGTGTACGTATCAAGTTACTGCACCACGAGCTAGAACAAGGGTTGGGGTAGGGAAAGGAGCTTATCAACCCTCCTATGAGGAAGGAGTCAAATCCTACATTTTCTGAATGTGCGACCGTGCTTAATGAAGGCAAAGACAGGGAAGCATCACCTCATGAGTGGCCATGTACATGCCATGAGGACTTCAATGTAGTAGATATGTCTCATACCACTGATTTAAGATTTGATTCAACTCAGGTTGTGCATTTCAGATATATAAATCACTTAAAAATACATTTGATCATCAACAAATATTTTACTGATCCACTTCAAATTTATGATATTAATCACTTAAAAGAATACATTTCATCACTCACATTTTATAAATACACTTCAAAGTGAGAAAATAAGACATGACTTGAAGGGGTGCATGCTAATAAGTTGAAAAGTATGGTGTGACACCCACCACTCCCCCCCCCCCCCCCCCCCCCCCCCGCCCTACATCTATCATCCCACATAAAGGTGTGCAACAATAGTGGTGATGTCAACCTGTTTTGGAGATATGCATGGGGCAAACAGATAGATTTATTACCAAGCCTATCCTAGAATCACACTCTTCATGTCCCTCTACATACACCCAGGCATGTACTTATCTATCATCCTAGATGCACACAAAGGTGGTTGGGAGATAGAAGAACATCTTCTACTCCGTACATTTATCTCCCTCCTTACACACACATTTCCAGTACCTCCCATGTAATAACCATAATTTTCTATATGCTATATAATACTTTTGAGTTTCTTAACTACAACAACAACAAAAAAAACATCATTATAATAGTGACACAAATGAAGAATTTATATGGTTAAAACTATATAATTCATGACTGAATTATTGGGGTTTGGATCTAAATCAAAATTTGAAAATGATGGGGGCGGAAGTAGAAAAAGTTCGACATTTGAGTATGGGCAGTAAAAAATATAGTTACCTATATATAGGCTGGTTGTAGTGAAGAAAACTTCCTCTCTACCACTATCTATTGCATATGGCAGAGAGGAGTGTTTGAGTAACTGATGTGGAGTTAATTGCCTCCTTGTTTGGTGTGATTTTTCTCCTCCTAACAGCCATGAAAGACCTACCCTGTCCTCTGACAAACATCGTGAAATTGTTGTGGAGAGTTGAGTCTTCGATAGAGAAGAAGAAGACTTATAGGAGGATCTGGGCCTATATAAACCACTTAGTAATGAGAGTTATTCCACACCCAATAAACCCATCTTCACATCTGCAATTTGAGAGTGATAAAGATAGGCAGTAAAGGAGCCAGGAGGAGAAGGTGACGGAGAAATTTGACAGCAATACAGCGAGGAGTAGAAGTTGATGGAAAGCTTTGATTAAGGTAAATTATATATATATATATATATATATATAAGAAAAGCGAGCTTCATATTTGTACGAGTAAATTTTCTCATACAAAGTGAGGTGTCAAAATAAGAACCTTTAAATTATATGTTTGATTAAAGGACTCATTTGCAAATTACAGTAGAGAATCATAACAATCAAGATGAACCAAGATGTTTGTAACCCCCGTTTCCGACTACACGAATTTTCTGTGTTTGGATTCTTTAAAAAAAATTCCGTTTTCTTAAATTCGTTTTATTTTAAATTTATTTTGGATCTCCAATTAAAGTCTATTTCTATTCATTAATTGTATTTGTAGTTATTTTCAAATAATTTTTATATTGTAATACAATCCTATTTTGTTATATGATATTATTATTATTATTATTATTATTATTATTATTATTATTATTATTATTATTATTATTATTATTATTTCTTTGATTGTTTATTAATTTGTGAAAGCCGGTAGATTTTCCTTCTTTTATTATTATTATTTATTAATATGAAGTCCATTAAGTTAATTCAAAGTTCAATTTTAAACCACTTTACATATGTTATTGGATTTATTATTTTTAAAATGCAAACCCAAATTCTAATTCAGACTATTATATTATTATTGGACCAATTGATTTTTGTTTGTAGGTAGCCCAACTCTTAACCCAAACCCAATAACCCATTCTTATTTAATTATTTATATTAAAACCCAAGCTCATTTCTTGTTGGATCCTAACCCAAAACCCGTTAACCCTAATCCAAACCCACATCCTAATTCCGTATATATACTAATTAACCCTAAACCCTATTTAAATCACCTCATAATCTATTCTTCCCCATCAGCCGCCCTGACTCCACTTCTTCTTCTTATTCATCTTCATCCTCCTTGCTACCCATCCTCGAGTCCATCCATCTTAGCACCCTCCACCCGCACCGTCATCTTCACCCCTCACCCTCGCAGCCTCGACCCCGCAGTACAACTCCATCGACAGTCACCCCTGCCATTGCTGCAACCACCGCAATCACCCTCATTGCGGCTGTCCCCAACTGCTACTGTCGCACCCCGGCCACCACCACACCTCACTTTCCATCACTGACTGCCTCTTCAAACCACCGTATCTCCTACTCATCGCTGACTACAACCTTCAACATCACCCCAGCAACACCCAAAACCACCTTGTCACCCTCATTCTCCCCTATTGCCAGCGACCACAGTTCTTCTCATCCCACTCGTCGCCTCGCCACCCTCCTCATCGCCAGCAAGCCCCCGAACGCAGTCCACCTCGTTGCCCACCGTCATCCTCCACCTTTGCTCCACCGTCGCTGCCCCGCCACCTTCGCCATCTCACTATGTTGCCACCATCTTCTCCACCCCGTCGAAGCCCTTCCTTCAACAACCCAACTTCGACCTCCATCCCTGACACTGCCACCCAGTCGACCTTTGTCGACCCCGCTGCTCCCCTCGTTGATCACCATCATCGCCGCTGCTACCTTCTGCCGCAACGACAGTACCCCGAGTCCCTTTGCTGCCATCGCCATCTCCGATCATCCTCAACCCCGCTGCCTTCACAACTCATTGTTGCACTTCACCGCCAAACATCGTCGCCTCTTCTGAACAGCAAACACCACATCCCCGATCATTGATGTGTCGTTGCTTTGTATTGTCGCTGTCTCTTACTATTGTTGTTATTGTCCTTACTTGTGTGCCGCTGTATGTTGCCCGTGTCTTCATTGTAGTTGCCGTCTCCATTGCCGTCGAAACTCTCATTCCTGTTATTCTTTCATAATTGAAATCCTCATCTATAAGGCAAGTTTTCCTTGAACTAGTTTATTATTCTTGTTCAAGAATTTCTTTGATCCCCACAAATAGTCTTTATTTTCGTTATAGTATTTTATTTATTTGATACCCTTCAAAGAGACTATTACAGATTCATCGGCAAAACCAAGTAGTAGTTTTCTTTTCGTTCCATTCTCTTTATTCAAACCCAAGCCATGTTATACATCGTCATATGCATACACTACACAAATACATAGATTAGAAACATGTTATATAGAAAATGATGATTTGAATGCTTTTAGATTGGATGTGATGTTCATGTTATGTAAATAATAATTTGTCATGTTAACGGTACAATTCCACCCTTATGACTGAGTGTAATTTTCGGTTAATTATTCTCATAAAGTTATATGCATGTGTATACCGTTTGTTACTAATTAGTAATAATCAACTTGCTGGTCTGCTGTTTATTTCATGTTGTGTTGAGAATTTGACCCAGTTTCTCTTATAATTAGGTGGAACTTTGTAAACAACATTTGTAGCCCATCGAATCTATTTTCCATAACTTTTTACAGATCTAAATTTCAATTTTTAAAATGCAAGTTATCATATTTTTAGTACTGCTAGGTTTTCAACTTCCAGATTGCACTAGAGACACACCGGCATGATTTTCTAATTAAAATAAAATGTTAACAGTAGAATTAGAACTTGATATCAACTAGATTGTTACTAGATATGATTAGGAGTCTCTTTGATATTTTTTAAGATTAATTGATCATTTTCCAGACCTGTTATATATGTGAGAACATGACCCTAGGTTGCTGCCAGGACACTAGTTCTAGTAAAGAACCCAACTATTGACCTAGCTACAGATAATATCATTCCGAATTCATTAAATAAGAGTTGTAGACTGAAATTCAGATCATCTGACGGTTTTACAATCCGAGTTACAGATTGAAGATATTTAGATTCTCGTGCTGTGACGTTTGAATTTCAGAATACAGTCTAAAAATACATAACAGTGTTAAATTAACTGAAACTATAGATTAAATTTAGGAATTAAAATTTGGGATTAATTGTGTTGTTACTGAACACTGTTAGAACTCAATTATGATTTTTATAGGATTTTTAAATGATTTTACAACCAGCTTTTACATATAAGAATTTGACCCTAATATGATGCCTAAACATGAAACCAGTAAAGAATGAAATTATACACCTAGCTAGTTTAATTATAATATGTCGTGTGAATATGCGTTGGAACCGACAGTGAGTCTAGTTTCCAGAACCCCTGACAGAACCTAATTTGTTTTCCTGTAGCAACGGGAAAGTAGATCTTTGTACAACAACATCTTGATGTCCAGAATGTGTGTTTTGTGTTTTTTAGTATATTCATGTTTGATCTTGCATCTAGTGAATAGATTAGTTATACCATACAATGTATAGCCTTGAAACTCCTTCTTGACATCGCCTCGATACTTTTGTACCCATTGCATAATTCTTGATGCCACTGTTTCCATTGATCGTATTGATTGCATGTCCATAATTAATCGTAGTAAAATAATAACAAGCTGGGGTAATAAGGGTTCGACTTAGTAGTGGACAATACATGAGACTATACTCGGAGGAGTGGTCCATGTTTTCCTATATTGATTATTGTTATCGATTATTGTTTTATCGATTGATTGCGGATTACTACTACAGTATCCCGATTGTAATAATAATAATATTGATTATTGTTATCGATTATTGTTTTATCGATTGATTGCGGATTACTGCTACAGTATCCCAATTGTAATAATAATAATAATAATAATAATAATAATAATAATAATAATAATAATATTGTTATCGATTATTGTTTTATCGATTGATTGCGGATTACTGCTACAGTATCGATGATAATCATGATGATGATGATGATGATGATATGTATCAGAATAAGATTTGAGATTAACAAGTTCATTAAAATCCAAACAATAATAATATAACATATAAATAGTCGATCAATTATAAATAGAAAATACATCATTATTCAAAATAAATGTAATCGTCGATTATAAAACACTTAGTAGAAGATCTGAAACCAGTTTAGCCCAAAATAAATTTATAAATAGTCAAAATACCGAAAATATTAGGGAAATAATAATAATAATAATAATAATAATAATGATAATAATAATAATAATAATAGTGATGATGATGATGATGATGATGATGATGATGATGATGATATGTATCAGAATAAGATTTGAGATTAACAAGATGATGAAGATGATGATATGTATCAGAATAAGATTTGAGATTAACAAGTTCATTAAAATCCAAACAATAATAATATAACATATAAATAGTCGATCAATTATAAATAGAAAATACATCATTATTCAAAATAAATGTAATCGTCGATTATAAAACACTTAGTAGAAGATCTGAAACCAGTTTAGCACAAAATAAATTTATAAATAGTCAAAATACCAAAAATATTAGGGAAATACGTATTAGCAGGGACGGGGGTTACAGATATTTTATTAGGGTTAATGGGTATTTATAGGGTAATGAGATATTTGGTTTGGGTCCAAAAGGAGAAGAGATGATAAATGAATAAAATATCATTTATAAAATAAAATAGTTGGGTATGATGACAAGCAAAATTTTGGAATATGATGATCAACAAAAATTTTAGCAAAAAAGATTAAATAGATCGACAGACAAAAATTGAGTCGAAAGCAATTAATTAATTCCACCAATAGAAAAATCAAATTGCAGGGTTCGGAAAAGAATAAGAAGAAAATCAATTAATAATAATTCCCAAAAAAAATGCAAAAATACAGAAAACAGGGGTTACAAGTTCGACGC
>CM030367.1:39169583-39227083 GCA_017893485.1 Hemerocallis citrina
ATGCCTTTCCACAGAACCTGGATTTGTATCATTCCGATGAGCAGGTAAAGTTTTATGCTATCGGTAAGGTGCATCCAGTGTACAGGACGTACACAGGCTGAGGTTTGTAAGGCTATCTTGAGGGGTTAGATGACTGAACCTGAGGTGATGATCAACTAGAGAGTTGTAGCCTAGGTCTTTACCTTTTCAGATTGGGCTAGAACACACAAATTTGAGTTGTATTGTGGGAGTTATGACCTTTTTAAGTTTCAGGCAGAAACACCCTAGTTTGTTTAGTCATTGTTTTGACTAAGTGTTGGAAGAACCTTTCCCCTTGTGTACCTAAGAGTTGATGACTCGTTGTTTGGGGATAAATGGTGTTTATTGCTGGTCTTGTTGGTGTTGACTCCTGTTAAGGATGTTGTGACTCGAGTTAGTCACCAGGGCTAGGGTGATACCCTACGTCTATCGACCCTAAGTTGTGAACTTCTGCCGAGGCGTTGGATGTCCAAGTTGGTGTCGTCGAGTTATATTCATGCCGGTTAAGGATGAATGTGGGCCATGGTGAGGGACTAATTCCAAGCTAGGGGAAGTGGCGAGCAGGATATTGTATCGCCGGGGCCGCGAGTAGATAGGCAGGATGGTGGGAGGAACCCTTTATGTTACCTGAATGGTTAGAGTGAGTCTTGGATTATAGTGGTGTAATAGGGGTATGTACATTGCATTAGTACTAGCAGGCCATAGTCGGGTATTGTACTTTTCCTGTCGTAGGGATATGGATTTGGTTCTTAAGTTTTGAGTTCGCGGGTCTCGTATCTCGATCTGTTAATTCCAAAATATCCGGGGTAAGAAATGGGAGAGGAGCTCCTGTCGAATAGGGGGAATTTGACCCTTGAGGCCGTCATGTTCCTATGCGCGTGGGTTTTGTTCTAAATGTGAATCATTGACGTCATTTGGGTACATGGTTTTGTACCGGAATGTTTGACATGACTTTTTGAGTGAGGTCTGTGTGTGGGTACTAAGTGGCAAACGCAACCACCACTTTAGGGACTGTAGTACGGGACTAGACCGAATGACTGCAACCTCCTCAGACACAGAAATCTATTGGGATTTGGGTGCGTATGTAGTATGGGTGTAACGCCATGAATTCCAAATAAGACCGAATTCGAGATTCCACAGGATCTTTACACTTTACTTCGTACAATTTTATAAGGAAATTTAAACTTTTCAATATACATTAGAGTTCTTTACAATTTTGTTCACTGCAGAAATAAAATGAGTTACAACAATGAAATTAATATACAACTTGCAATATCTTTAACATGTAACAGCATCATATCATCTTTACTTCTTCATGAGAAATCCAATTCCTGTACTCGGTCATACTCTCTATGCCGTACATATAACGATCTCAATACTTTAACTGTCATGCCCCTGCCCCTAACTCAGACAATTTATACTATTTATAAGTCAAATTAGATACTATGTAGTACAACTGCCCAGCACAAGCTGCCTCTCAAAAGTTGGTTAACCTATTAGGTGACTCTTGATCCTTGGCTAATAGTATTTATATTATATTATTTTATTCTAAGTTACTGATATATGGGATTAATGCCTCAAACCCTATCCTGTTTTTTTCTCTTTTCCCTGACACGTGGGCCCCATGTGGGAAGAAGTCCACGTCAAATGCAAACAGCCCATGCTGTTTTTCATTTGAATGACGTGGGCCCACCCCCACCAATTCAATACCATTTCCAATTCACACTTTTCATTATATATATATCAACAGCTACCTACCCCCCCCCCCCCCCCACACACACACATATATATATATATATAATTTTATTATTTTATTTTTTAACACGGGGTATTACAGACACCCCCCTTCAGAAATCAGCGTCCTCACTGAGCACGGGTATGCACAATCTAGTGCAGGATCTTCTTTCTAGCTGTTGTGGAGTGGAGTACTCAGACAATTTATACTATTTATAAGAAAAATTAGATACTATGTAGTACAACTGCCCACCACAGGCTGCCTCTCAAAAGATGGTTAACCGATTAGGTGACTCTTGATCATAGGCGTTTTATTATTTATATATTATTTAATTCTAGTGATTTCCGATGTGGGACAATCCCACACCAACTCTCCTCTTCTGAGCAAACAATACCTCGGTGGGGCCCCATCTCATAGCCACGTGCATGTGCACGTGCTTCTCAACCAGCACTTCATGCTGCCAAAGCATATACACCCGGGGGGGCCCCAACATTTATCATTTCATTATATATTACCTTTATCAAGCCATCCAGCATATATCCATGCATATATGTTTATAATCAAACAGCCACATTTCTAATACTTTTGAACATATCTATATTTGTATACTTATTTATTTATTTTATTTTATTTTTTATCACGGCTGTAACACCCGGTGTTATATATATATATACATATATATATAAAATATGTGTGGTACATAGCTGTTGATATATATATGGCTGATTGGAAATATAATGAAATGTGTTGATTTGAAAATGGTATTGAATTGGTGGGGGTGGGCCCACGTCATTCAAATGAAAAACAGCATGGGCTGTTTGCATTTGACGTGGACTTCTTCCCACATGTGGCCCACGTGGCAGGGAAAAGAGAAAAAAACAGGATAGGGTTTGAGGCATTAATCCCATATTGGTAACTTAGAATAAAATTATATAATATAAATACTATTAGTCAAGGATCAAGAGTCACCTAATCGGTTAACCAACTTTTGAGAGGCAGCCTGTGGTGGGCAGTTGTACAACATAGTATCTAATTTGTCTTATAAATAGTATAAATTGTCTGAGCTAGGGGCCGGGGCATTACAAATGGTATTAGAGCCGACTTTCGACACCGGGTGTGGGTAAGAGTGGGCGAGATGTATGCTTGAGATGGAGCTAGTAAACATATATGCATGAAGTGCCGGTTGATAAGCACCAGATGCACGTGGCTATGAGATGGGGCCCCACTGAGGTATTGCTTGCTCAGAAGAGGAGAGTTGGTGTGGGATTGTCCCACATCGGAAATCACTAGAATTAAATAATAAATAAATACTAAAAGCCAAGGATCAAGAGTCACCTAATCGGCAACCTGTGGTGGGCAGTTGTACTACATAGTATCTAATTCGTCTTATAAATTGTATAAATTGTCTGAGCTAAGGGCAGGGGCATTACATTAACAAACCACAAATTGAATGCAAAATAAAGTGTTAAATGTGACTACACTAAACATGTAAGTGTATGCGATGCCTTAATGTCTAATGCAGATATTTTACACTAAGATGACACTAATGCATACTTGTTCGGATTCTTTGCATCCCATACTATATAGGTCTGAGGGCAAGCACCTACGTACTCCACATTTAAGGGTTCAATCCCTCGCCATGACAAACTACCCAGTAATAAAACAAAGTTGAGATATTCCACAAGTATGGATCCCAGTCTCGGAGAACCGTCGCAGCAAATCCCTCGCCCGATTGTTATACAGACTCCCCGTCATGCGAACCTCCCGCAAGTGCCCCACTCGCCCCAGTATACGTATATACATTGGAGTACGACAAACTATTCGCCCGACTACGCATAGTCCCAGATTTAAAATAAAAGCTCGTCTCTCATGAGGCAACCACAGTCCCGGAGTACACCGCCCGACTGGGTCTATTGTCCCGGTGAACCGCTGCAGCAAATCCACCGCCCAACTATATAGAGTGCCCCACTTACGTTTGCCTACGTTACATCTTCTCTTAGTGCCTAGTTCTTAAGTTTAAGGCATGAATCAATTATCATATCTAGAGTTAGTCTTACCCCCTACCGGACTTAATCACTACTACCGAGATCGCTCCATGGCAAATCTCAAAAATATAATTCAATTCATTTTATTTCAACAGTGCTGGTACCCGAGGTCTTACTAACTCCAAATCACAACCTTTAATAAACAAGAATCAACGAGTACTCATACCCTTTCAATAATCATGTATTAAACTTTATTATATTCATATCTTCAACTTAATCATTCCCATGCAATTCAATTCACTCACTTATTCATAATTCTTTAAAAACAACATTTCCTTTCATGGCCCATAAAATAGAGTAATCACTTCATAATTTAATCACACATCGCATTTTATATACCGTCCAGTATTTTTAATCAACCAAAATAATCATAGAATCTTATTAAGAGAAAAATCATCTGCATTGTCCAAAATTTCATCTTCCTATAATTCAAGGTCATACTCTTCAATAAATTTCTCAAATTCATCAACTCATCAATTTATCTCAATTCCACTTTTAAAAATACTCAAAGGAAATATATGTAAAAAAAATTTAATAAGGCGTTTGAAAAACCCAGTCTGAGCTCCACACATAAAAAAAATGTTTAGAAACAAGTCAAAGAGCTCACACCCAAAAAAAAATCTTAGAACCCAAGTCGGAAAGCCCAGAACCAAGTCAAAGAGCTCGAAACCCAAAATTTTCATTTTAGAAACCCAAGTCAGAGAACCCATAACTCAAAAAAATGTTTTAAAACCCAAGTCAGAGAACCCATAACTCAAAAATTTTGTTATAGAAACCCATGTCAGAGAGACCCGGAGGATTCGAACCCAGAACCAGCAAGGAAACAACGTAACGCTCAAGCCACTGGGCCAAGAGCGCCCACGGGTTGGAGTATTCCAATGGGGTTTAAATACCCAACCACTCCCCAGTACACTCTATTAAAAGATTTACCCTTCCGAAAACCATTTCACGACACAAATAGTCGAGCCCACGCACTATAAAAGTAATTCGAGAACATTAAAATGAATTCTAGTGCAATAATAGATTCACACAATTGAAATTTTTCACCGTGTGAAGAGTAACCCAATTTTCGCTATGTCTTGCGAACTGTCAATTTTACTCAATAAATATATGTTTTTCACGTCAAATAACAATACGAGAAATTTTCTCATGATGAATAAGTTCATAAAATTTCTACTCTTCAAGAGTGAAACACAAGTCAACAATTCATATGCCAAAATAACACAATTTTAATTCTTTCAAGTCTATCTTAATCAACATGCACTCTATATAAATTCTAGAGTATTTACTAGCACACATATCACAAATCATGAGAGCAACTATAGACAATTCTACAATAGCAATTTAATTTTTTAAGATAATCTACACCTACAACTACTCAAAAATTTAGAAAGCATAAAGGATCACCCACCCAAGAAATGTTGATTTCTTGCAATTTGCACTCCTAGAATGAGAGCTCCTAGAAACTCCGCTTCGCCTCCTCGAAATCCGCGCAGAAGAAAAAGCTCCCCATCTCCATTTGGCTAGCACAGTGAGCAACGTCATTTCGGCCAGGGCAAACAGCAACGCCACTTCCCCACTTCAAAACCTTATCTATATACCTATATATATACTTCTATATTTGCATATATATATGCATGCTTAAATATGTATATCTCATGTGAAGGTGAGAAGGTGGATGAAGTAATCAAGAGGTTGCTGATGGGATTTGGTTTGCTTACGGGAACTGCACAGAGGACCCCCTTTCATTTATTATTTTTTTTTGTTTCATTTTCTTATGCAGATAAAAAGAGGGGAGTTGGGTAGCTTTTATAAAGGGGTTTAAATGTGATTAATTAACCACATAATCACCCACTCAATCCCACTCATTCTTTCCTCTTCTCACTACGCCATCTCTTCAATTTTCTAACTCCCGACTTCTCCTCTTCATAACCGAATGGCCCTCTCTCTTTCCTAATACACGTGCACGTGTAGTGCACAAGTGCATGCTCCTCAAATTAATTATTTAAAACATAAACTATATATATACATAATATGTACGTAAAAATTTATTTAATAATATTTCATGCAAAAATAAAATAAACATACGCACTCTCCAAAATTTATTTTGAAAACGGATACGCTCAAATACGTGCACCGAAATAAATACGTGCGTCGCACGTAAAATATCAAAAATACGAAATCGACTTTATTAATGGAAAAATATTGAAATATATTCAAAAATAACATAAGAAAATATATTTATTAATTTTATATATTCTACGATGTAATTGCTACGTACATAGAAAACACGTGCATTACACGTACAAAAGTATTTAGATCAAAAATGTGAGAAAAATGAATTTTCGTTTTATAAAATAGATTTGAATACCTAAAATAAATAATTTAAATACACAGAAAATATTACACATAGCAGTGAAAACACATAATCGATACGTGCATCAAAAACACGTAAAAAGCACGTAAAAATGCAAAGATTAAAATTTAATATTTTAGTTAACTCAAAATAGGATAAAATATGCAGAAAATGCATAAATAGTCAGAAATCACAATATGTAATGAAAATATGTTACAAATATTACTAGTAATGGTACAAAATACACGTGCAAAACACACGAAGGCAAAATTATCATTTTCCGGGGTGTTACACTGGGATGCATGCGTTCTCCAAAATTAGAAGTAGGCATGTGATTGATGCATCTAGTTGTAGAATTATGGCATACAACAATACTATAACCCGAATCCATTAACCCCTAGTTGTCACATCACTTTTCTCTTTTGCAAAAATCATGGTTGTGATTGTTAGCTTGGAGATCGCGGTTATTATCAGCTTTGCGTCGGTCGAAGTACTGACGTTCCCCACCTTGTAGGTATCCGGAACCGATTCACAGGTATAGCAGAGCTCGAGTTGGTCCAAGCATCCAAGGGACATATTCAAGTGTTATTATATTATTTGTAAATCTTGTAAATTTTATTTGGATATTGTAACACTTGTAAATGTAACAATTATATGGAATAAAAGTTTTAATTTTCCTGTACCTTTCTGTGATTGTAACTATTTTGAAGTTCGACTCCTGGAGTAGGGTCTCAGATTTCCAGTATGGAGATTTGGGGCGCTACATTATGATAATGGTAAAAATCGAAGCAAATCAGGGTCGTATGATTCTAGCACAAATCAAAGCCTCTACAGGCAGATTAGTCGTAACGGGCATCTTTAACAGGTCCGGAGCCTTCTCTAGGCTCCTCTACAAGACATGAGCTTCTTTCAAGCCCATAAAGGGTGATAGATTAAGCCCACTAGGAGAGACACTCAACCTATGAAGGCTAAGAGTGAAATCTCTTATCCCCTAACAAGGAAGCTTATCTCTTGAGGGGGAGAAACCTAAAGGAGATAAGAAATTCATATCAATCTAACGGATACATCTTGTAACACCATGCAAAATAAAATGATTATTAAATAATATTAAATTGGTAGAGTTGACTATTTTGACTATTTTCTTGAAATTGCAATTTTGCACGTGCAACACACGTGCAGAGTTAGGAAATTTTGAATTCTTAAAATTTTATGGTTAATGATTTATTTTCCTCATTTATTTATGATATTTTAATTTTCAGATTTATTTAAATTTATTTGACTATTTTACGAATTTGTTAATTTTACACGTGCAAAACACGTGCAAATAATTTTTTGGTGCAAATCTCCGATTTTAGATTTCTAGATACCTTCTCCTATTTATAATTAACTATATCCTAAATTTTGGAATTTTTCTGAATAAAGAAACTATTTTTGTAAATATTTCGAAAGAGATGGGCTTTTATGTAAAAAACCCGTTTGGATCTCAAAAAAATAATGAAAATTCCTTTTTACTAATTTTTGGGCTTTCAATCATCATCATTGAAAATAAAATCTATTTAATTTTTATTTAGAGTTGATTTGGTAAAGATTTAAACAAATATGGTGTTTTTGCAAATATGGAATTTAAGTGGATTTTGTGCAAATATTTTCTTGAAAAGTAAAAGTCAGAAATTTTTAATTGGAAAATATAATATTTATTTTTAGATATTATTTGTTAATTTTCTGGATTTTTTTGATAATTATTGGACCTATTTGCAAATATTACAAAAAGATGGATTTTTGTGCAAAATTGCCACTTTGAGTACAAATCCGAATTTTTTAATTTCTGGACTATGCTTGATGGTTGGATAACCCATTAGTAAAAATATTTGGTTTTATTTTAATTTATTTAACTTATTTAACTACTTTATTAAAGAAAGGTTTATATATGTAAAATAATAATTTGTTAAGGGATGTTTCCATAAACTTGTAAAACCCTAAAAACTCCAGATTTCGGCTTATATTATGGCCACTACAGTCGTCCCTCTTCTCTATAAAAATAAAATATATTTTTACTATTAATTTCTTGGAGTTTCGAAGCGATGATCTTGGATTTTGCAAAAGAAGGGTTTTTTCTCATTCTTTATTAATTCAGGTTGATTTCTTCAATAAGGTGAGTGACATATGTTTGTTTTCTTATTGTTCTAAGGATGTTGTATGTGATGATTTGTGTATTAGAAAACATGTTAGGGATTGTATTAGAGTTTGTGATCACCTCTTCTTTTGTTGCTAATCATCATCATTTCTTCTTTCTCTTTTTGTAATTCTTTCTTCTTGTATCTTTTCCCCTGATCCTCGACAGCAGCGTATGTGAGAAATAAAGTAGTATATTAAGAAGAAATAATAATAATAATAATAAAATGATGTAGGACGAAATTTGGAAAATTTATACGAATCCTTATTTTATTAAGAGTTATAATAATTGTTTTATTAAATTGAATATATGCAAACTGAAACTAATGATATACCATTTCATTCAAGGGCAATGCCTGACATGATACCCCTTGTATCCCCTCATCTGCAAGCCTTTCAAATTTGCAATTTTATTCTACTTATAATAATACTTTGTGACAGAGATGAATTTTTCTTCAATACTCATCGATCCAGTTATTATGGTTGGTAGCAAGTAGTTTAAATTATTAAAAGTCTAATGTATATTTTCAAACTGGTCAATTAGTACACTGTTCTACACGAAATAAAAATTGAATCTTTTCATGGAACCTATATTTTGATAATTAAAAGTCCATATAGATGGATTGAAGTTGTTAAAGAACTCAATAAATATCATGAGTAGGTTGCTTTCCTTCATAAACTTGTTGTTTTGTTTCTATTATAATGAGTTGCATGAGGATATTGTACAAAATTGTAACCCCTATTTTTTCCAAAAAGGTATTTTTCGATATTTTCTGTATTTAAAATTTTCGCAAATTATTTTTCGGTATTCAACTATTTTGTCAAAAGGTATTATTTTTGGTCCATAATTTTAGCTGTAACTATTTTTCTATAATTTCGTATTTAATGCAGTTCCTATTAGTAATATTATTACCTTCATTATTTTAAACATTTTATGATTTTTAATATTGTTATTATCCGTATTATTTTGCTAGTATGGTTATTTGCATTATTATTTTATTTTATTTTTATTGTAAAATTATATTATTTCATGAATTATATTTATTAGTTATTGTATTAATTTTCTTATTGGATTATTTTCATTTTATATTATTTTTCTTGCATTTTTGACCTCCTTGTGCCGATTGTGCACCGTTTGTCCGTTTTTCGTTACTTTGAGATCGTTTTCTCATTTTCTTGGTCCCGTTCATATTTAATAATTATTTTTGGGTCATGGTGAATTTTTAAAAGTGTTTTGACCAATTTGAGATTTTTGGCCCTTAAGGAGATTTTTAGAAGCCATAGGATTCATTGCATTTTGTATCCCCATTTGAAATCTATCCAATATCCATTACCCAATTGTATACCCATTTAATCCTAGTGATATCCACTACCCATTAACCCACATTTGATCCCCTATATATATACCCCTAATATCTAATTAACACAAACCCTAATCTATTCTTTCCCTCTCCTACTCCAAACCGGCTACCCTTCCTCATCAACTCCCGGCCTGCACCCATACACCCCCAGGCCGACCCTCTTCTCCTCTCCTTCTTGCATTGCCGAGCACATATAATCCCCCATCCACCATATTAATCAACCCCGCTTCATATAACCTCGTCTCCTTCTCTTTTCTTGTGGCCGAACCAACCAAAACAGCACCCACCTTCAAGAATAGCCCCCCCTCTTCATCCCTTGCTGATTTGGAGTTGTGGGTAGCGTCCGTTTGAGTTCGTGCTTCAAGAAGATGATCGTAGGCAAGATTCGGTTCGTGGGTTCGCTTGGAATCACGCGTGGAAGGACTTTTGCACGAGGGTTTTCATTGCTAGGCTTCGTAGCGCCGTGTTCATCGTCAACAAGGCAAGTAACTTGTACTTAAATTTCTTAGGTTGATACAAGTCGAAAGTTCACACATAGGATAGTTTGAGACTAGAGACGGCCAAAGATTGTATTTTTATTTGTGGGTTTCATCTCTATTGTTCAAAACAGGCCATAGATGACTTAGGACATGGAGTTTGATAGGTTTATGCCTTAGGATTCACCCAAACGCGATTTTGATTGCGTATGTGACATATTGTATACCCGATGTATGTTGAACACCCATATGAGAAATATTAGATTTTGACATGATAGAAACCCTTAGATATGATATTTAGATAATGGGTAGGCTGCGTTTTGAATTTGGATGAGTTTGGATCAATCTTGTAGAAGTTATGACGTTTCTAAGATGGGTTGAGAAATCTGGAAACTTGGGTTGTACTGGATTGATTGCTGTTTTTACCTGGATTAGAGTCCGAATCTCAACATGGCTATTTCTGAGTTATTTGTAGAGGACTGAATCTATTTTCTAACCCGACTAATTTCACCCCGTTTGGAGTTTGTATGAATTAGTTATGATTATTTTAGTGACTGTATATCGGTAGTTTCCAGATTCAGTTCGGGGTAGTTTTGTGGACAATTTATTTTCAAGATCCAAGTTATACATAATTTCATGCCACAAGACTTTATCCAGTGTTTCAACATGATGTTAGGTAGTTCCCAGATTTATTTGGTGTTTTAAAGACGATTTTTGAGCGATATCTTATATTCTTTTCTAGAGATCACTTTTGCTGTAAACTGTGTGTGGTTGTATGTTGAATGCCGTGTTCACCTTATTTCTATTTACTGTATGGAAATATTATGTCAGATAAGAAAGTTGGGTAAATTTTTCTACTTTTACCCCCGTTTTGGCGGAAGTGGATTTCGATGCGCTGTTTGCAAGTTGTGTTCAATTTTGTACAGCAGTGTTGAGGAATTCCAGATCCATCAAAACCGTGTTTTGTGTTATTTTTCATTTTTGACAACATAACTTTACTTTCTGGAAAAATATGAAAATTTATATTTTGAGACTATACATATAGGGAATTACCCCGGAATTTTCGTGGATTTAATTGATGACTTTACCTGCTGTTTTCATGTAGTTTAAGTTATTCCCCTGTTTTCTGGCTGTACATGAAAACTGTGTTGAAATGTGGTTTAAGCCGAGATGTTGTGAACTAGTATAGGTCTTTATTATACTCGTTAGAAGCGTGTGGATGTCTAGTTTCCAGATCCTTTGACGGATCATGTTTTTCATGCCTGTAGATCTTTGGATCACTGTTTTTGTACAGACTGGTCTTACTGTCCTGATTATAAACATACGCTAAGTTGCTCGTATTTGTGAATGTTTGGTACCTATACTTGCTGATTTAATTCCCTGAGTCTAAACCTGATTATAACCTGTTAGTTTGACATTATTTAGTATACTCTCATGCCTGATGATGATCTTAATAATAAAAGTAACTAAGCCGGGGTTTAAGGGAAAGATTGAATAGTGGATAATTCAGAAACGTGTACTCGGAAGGGAGCCCGTGTTTCCCATGTTGATGCACGTACCTGTTGGTCGTGTACCTTTTACTTGTTGATGCACGTACCTTTTGGTCGTGTACCTGTTACCTGTTGATGCACGTACCTGTTGGTCGTGTACCTGTTGATTCATAAACCCGTTGATGCATGAATCGGATGATTCGTGTACCTGTTTTTGATTCATGAACCTGTTTTCCTGTACCTGAGTATACTGCCCTCTATGGTCCACTATGAAATCTAAAACGAAACTGCATTGACTGTAACAACCATGTGATAAAAGGATGGCACATGAAGTGTTACCAAGATAGTAATAATACAAGATAGTTAATACCTGACATTTGAACATGATACCTGAATAAGATACTTGACCTGATACGATACGTGCATGTTTGATACTTGCTAGATGTTACATGATTACCTGTCTACCTGTTTACCTGATTACCTGATATCTGATACATGTTTACCTGTTTACCTGACACTTGACACATGTTACCTGTACCTGTTAGTATATGATTATACCATGCTAGGTTTGTGGTTTAGATTCACCCATTTCTTTGTGCTTGTATCCTACTCTATTTGTGACCCGGACTTGCCATTGACGAGTACTTGTGTTTTCTCTTTTCTCTTTCCTGCATTCGTTGAATTGCAGATTTTGGAGGACAGGTTCCTAAAGGTATTGGCAAGATGATGGGCTAGAGGCTGAAATTTTGCTATTACTATTCTTGTTGCTTATTTTGGACAATATTGTATTTTGAGACTTGTAATATTTTTTGTATTTGGGCGATGTGACCCAGGATTGTTTGTGTTATTCAGATCATGATTATTTGAGATTAATGCATTTTATTTCAAGTATTCTTGTTGGTATTTGGTTCATATGTGCACGTGGTTGATTTTTTCTGGCTTCCGACTCTGATTTTACTGTGACATGTTGTAAAGATTTCTTGAAACAGCTTAAGAATGACAATGATCATTCGCTGGGCTTTTGTTACGTGCTCGTATTCTGTATTTTTGGGAAGCGGGGCGTGACAAAAAGTGAACAAAAGTGGATCTTTACTGTATATATGCTGCATGTGTTCTATTTGGGGGTTTCTTTGAGTAGGAACTTGATGAATGATCGTTACAATTATTTATATTCATGAGTAAACTACACCTAGAGGACTTGAGATTTGACAGAGAACCTAATAAGAATAATGGGTATGTTATTTTCTATCCCATGTTCGCTGATTTGAGTGAGTTTAATATTAGTTGGCACTTTTTATCTGGCCTTTATTCAATTCTTTTGTTTAGTTCCAAGTCTCAACAGACCGCTGGATAAGAAAGGTGGGCAATTTGTTTTTTTTGGAGTTCATTGTCAATTCCCATTAACTGGATCAAGTTCCAGGACTCATTTTAGTTATGTTCTCAATGCATCAATTCATAATATTAATATTTGGCTTAGTTGTTAAGATGGAATATTGGTTTTTTTAGATGTGGGTTTCTCCGTGTAAGCCAAAGGTTTTAATTTTATTCTGAACTTTTCCCCCTAAATATGAAAAATGAGTTAAATATAGTAACTAGCTGGTTCACCCTGAACTGATTCACTTGGTTGGGCAGGTCCACCTTGAATTTTTTGGGTTCATGAACTGAATCCTACCATGCTTGCAGTTCAACTCAACCAATATCTAACTGGTGATGTCCAGCTCTGACAAATTTGTATTGGCTGCATGTTTTCATTTCAAGTGCATGTTTTCTTTAAACGATTGGTTCTTCGATATGGTGGATTATTAATCTACCGTTCTAAATGACGTTTTGTTACAGATTACAGTATTTTTCGAAGAGTTATATTTTTGTTGTAATTACTTTCCCATGACTTTATAAAGAGAGATATATGTGTTTTTTTAAAGGAATTGTTGTTTTGTGATATTCTACGACTTTAAAATATGATTTTCAGTTATTTAATGGATTTAATATTTTATTTGAATTCTGGGATTTTATGAGTATATTGATTTTGTTGATTTTAAAGAAGCTTTCTTAATATAAGAATATTGATAATGAGATCAAGAGTTTTGATGAAAGATTTTGTATTGATGGTTAAGTTATGTAGGACCCTAGGCACCGGCAGTTGAGATTTTGTAGTTTGGCCAGTTGTGGCTTTGTTATTAATCAGTTGAGTTAAATTCGGTAGAGTACACCAACTCTAGGAGATTCGAAATTAATTAAATAACTTAAAAAGATAAGGACAGGCACTAGATGGTGATATGATGAAATGGGAACATGGGTTATGGACCTCAGTATGTCTTGCGGTGTGAGATAATCCCCGAGATTATCGAGGTGTGAATGAAATAGTCTCCAGAATTACCTGCGGTATGGGATTGATCTCCAGAATTATCGGGGTCGAGGCGACTGTCACGCCCCGCTTTCTAAAAATACAAAATATGAGTACATGACATTGGCCCAGCAAATGACTAACGTCACCCATAAGTTGTTTATCCGATCAACTCAACAATATAATTAATACAGAATAATTGTGCAAGCAATAATAACAATCTCATGAACAATAATACTTGAATTGAAGCAATATAAAATATCCAAGTACAATAATAACAATCCAACGTCTGGAAACAAAATAAAATCCGGGACATAAGCCCAAAACAATAATAATAACAAGTCTCAATACATTAAGTTTATTAAACCAATAAGCAATTTAGAAAGCAGAAATTTTCAGAATGTTTGTTCTCCAATTCCAGCAGAAAATTCTCCTTCATTACCTGTATACACTTCATCTAAAAAGAGGAGAAAATTTGTCCTTAGAGCAAGTCATGGACAGCAAGTAGAGAAAGTAGGGAACAATGGAATAACAGTATAACAATGAATCAATGGGTCAATTGGAATTAATAACATGGGACAAAAATTATGATAATCGATGTAATGGCTATAAACAATAATTCAATATTCGGTAACTGTAAACAATGATCAATAACAATAACAATTAGCCAATATTCGATATCAATAGGAACAATGATGAGAAATATGCAATGTCGATGTGTAATCCTTATGTTTATTAATCATTTTAACTCCTAACTAATAGACGTACTACTGTATCCCATGTGTGCTATACCATAGGTCGATGCATACAATCAATTTTGTTTAGACTAAAGTGGTAGACTCTATAGTTCATATACTTGGTATGATGACGATAAAAATATAACACGGGCCATGTGTAATTTCTTACACGATGACGATAACAATAATAACATGGGCCATGTGTAATTTCTTACATAATGATGATAACAATAACACGGGCCATCATCCGAGTACAGTCCCCATATCTTCAACTACTCTAGTCAATCCCTTAAATCCCGACTTATTAATTATTCTATTAATGCAACAATACAATATGCAATATGAGACATGAGATGAACAATAGTATCAATAGGGGAAACAATAAGATGATAACATGAAATAGGACAATTAGAACGATGACAATAACTCATTAGCATCATGCAATGCAACATACATACATCAATTCATGTAATAATATGATATAGGAATAATTAATTCATTAAAAAGTAGTATCCAAAATTCTAGACAGCAAGCGCAACATGTACAAAAATGCAGTTTCCCATTGACTCAGAAATTGAAAGTTGAATCCAAAAAAAAAAGCTTGAAACTAGACTTCCACCCGGTTCCAATGCATACTTAAAGTTCAATTTCCGACAAAAGTAGCTAGGTCAAACACATGTTTCTTTACAAGTTTTATGTACAAGCAGAAATTTGGCATCTTGTTGTTTAAATTTTTGAATCAGCAAAAACTCAATATTAAAATCAGTAAAAATATTTTCTGGACTCCTAAACATGTTGAGCAACAATCTGGAAATTTTCATAGCAAAATTTTATCATTTGATCAGCATTTTTACTGTTTAAACATGAAAGGTACGAGAATCTGAAAATCTGAAAGTAAAAACACAGCTGTAGTAAAATGGGCATAACTTTTGCTACAAAACTTGGAATTCAAAAATTCAAGATGATCTGAAAATTAGAAAGATAATGCTACAATTCATATTCGTAAAGTATTTCATTTTAAGGTCGTTTACTGGTTCGAAAACAGCGGTCAAAATTCAGGTCAGCAAGCATATACAGTATTTAGGGTATTTTTCTTGAAAATAAATTAATTGAACACGATGAGTATCGATTCTTTAGTCAATAAATTGTATAATCAGCATGATGGGTGTCAAAACATGATAAATAAAATTAGAACACGCTCATACATCAATTTATCATCAATCAATCAAACAACATACAACCTAGCAATTGTCTCTACAATAGTTTATGTAACGCCCCGAATCCCAAATACACTGAATTCGAGATGTTCTACAGGATCTTTTCACTTTCTTTAGTACAATTTTACAGGGAAATTAAAACTTTTCATCATACATCAGAGATTACATCATAATTACATCTTTCTTTTGCACAGCGGAAGTAAAATACAACAATTAAATACAAGTACAACAGCATGATATAATCTTTAAGCATCCATTCCTCTTTAATCTTTAACATGACATTTACCTGCATATAAGACTGTGGGTACGTCAGTTTATTCAACCGACGAACATTATACACGGCCATCCTCTCTATGCCGGAAATAGTATAACTTAACTTTCCATATTTAACAAACACAAACTTGTCACATTCACACTAAAGGGACTACCCTATTGATGTCGTGTTGTGATTGTGCACTTAATCCTTAATGCATTTATTTATGTTACATGACACTAATGCGCACTTGTTCGGATTCTATGCATCCCATACTACATAGGTCCGAGGGCAAGCCCTTATTCGTTCTTCATCTTTATAGGGTTCAATCCTCCGTTATAATTTAATCTACTACTGTAATTACGGTAAGTATCCTAGATGTTATCTGACCTACGAACTCATGTTTAGGCACTCTGGAGTAGTATCCTCACCCAGACGCATCATGGGAATTCCTGGGATACGCTCTCACCATAAACATGACACCACCCGTAGTCTTCAAACATCCCACGAGCGTCGCCACTGGGACGGTACTCTGGAACAGTATCCTCACCCAGACTCGTCATGGGAATTCCTGGGATACGCTCTCGCCGCTACCCAGGGCCCTCATACTCAATGTTTTTCTCTTACTTTCATCACATCTTCACTATGCACTAGTCCTTAGTTTTATTAAAAATCATGAACAAAATTGATCTCTAGAGTTAGCCTCTCCATCAACCGGACTTATTCATTCATTTCATCTTGACCAACCTTGGTCTAATTTCATTTTATTTCATTTCTCGATGCCGGGGAGACTTAGCTACTCTATATCAAATTTCATTTCACAATCTTCAACTCATAAAATTTTCCATGTCGAGTTCTCAAACTCACATGTACATTCTCTTTCAATTCATGATTCCTAACTTTGTTCACAAGTCCATAATTACACAAAAATTGCATATACTTATTAATTGTCACATCACGATAATTTCACATTACTAAATAATGTACACACTTCATATTGTTCCACAAGTGAAGAAATAATTGCATCATAACCACATTTCTTTTTGCCAAATCCATACTTAAGGTTCCAATTCACTTATTCTTTCAAATTATAATCTCATATCAATAATCTATATAAACTCATATGTCAATCTATGCATTTTAACTACAACCATAGTTAAATTTATTCAAAAAAATCCCAAATCATTCTTATAAAATTCCTTACATTTTTCTGAGAATTACCATATTTTTTTCATAATTTTTGGACATCAAAAACTTCCAAAAATATTTTTTTTCCATCTTGCCGTTTAGCAAGATTCGAACCCAAGCACACCACCGACACAGCCTAGAGCACAGACCGCTAGGCCAGTTGCCGAACACAGTATAAAAGCAACTGAGAGCTATAAAGGCTTTCAGTTCGCTGATTACTTGTTTTGAAAGAATTAAACAAAAAAAGTGTTGATCCAGGGATTCGAACCGTTCAACCCAGAGAAGCCAACACACACAGTGACCGCCTGAGCTACTAGCTCAGGTTGTTATAGTCCATATAAAAAATCTTTTTGAATCAATTAGCCACTGTTTATCAAAAATACTCGATGTTCAATTAAACTTTGTTTCTTATTGCTTTCATAAAAATTACTGAAAATCTCCAGATTAATCTCCATTCATATAAAATTCATACCAGTAAGAAAAGAATAATTTTTGTACTAATACAATATATTTTTCACACACAAATCAATGAGTCATTTGTTAAAACTACTATATATTGCATTTTCGACATTGCTAAATAATTGATCTACTAATCTTTTTATTCAAAGATTTTCTTGTGACAATTTACTGTTATTAACTCTTTATTCAACCAATACATATGTTTGTAATAATCCATATCCATATCAACATAAAGGTCTATTCATCACAACTCAACTACTAACTTTATGAGTATTACTTTCATTACTCAATCTATGTCACAATGAAATATACTCACTTATCAATTGCATGAATCACATCTCAACCATACAAGAAATTCATTTTTTTTTTCCAAAATAAAGTGTACTCTTTCTTAATAAATTCCGTGTTTCAACTTTACAATTAACACGCGTTCTTATTCATGCATCATATCTCAATTCATACTAACAACATTCTTAAATAAATTTAATCACCATCATAACTTCATACTAATAATCATGGGGCATTCTACACACAATTTAATTTTAATACTAGAGCCATATACACATTAATCACCACATTTCAAACAATTCATATACTAACTACTCAATTAAAGTGGGCTCTTATTAGTATTTTTCATGCATCTTTTGATAGTTGAAACTAGCATGGATCTATATTAGAAATATGAAATGTTTACCCACCTTGAATGGAGAGAACTAAACAAATTTAGCAACATAAGCCTTGCGAATGAAAGCACCACCTCCTAGCCAAAAGCGCGCACAAGCTCCAAGCCTCCAAGCACACACCGAAAGCTTCTTCTCCTTGGAATGATGCCGGCCACTCCTTCTTGGAACAAGCGAGCAAATCCCACACAATCTCTCTATCTTTTATAACTCACACTATTACTACAATAAGACTATAGTTTGGAAATATAAAATAGCATATGAAAATAGCCATGAGAGGGGGGGTATTTATACTAGAGAATAGGTGAAATGGAGGGCCAAGATTGAGTGGTTGGTTGTAGAATGAAGGGCCTAGATTAAAGTAGGAGTTATAAAAACTACCCACATCCCCAAAACTACCTCCATGAACACCATGATCAAAATCAAATCTCCCTCCAAAAAAGAAGCAATCCGGCCTAGAAAGAGAGTGTGCATTGCACGTGTACGTGTAGTGCACGTGCAAGCAACTAGGCCAAAAATTTGTACATTTTTAATTTTGTATAAAAATAAATTAGTTAAAAAAAGTCTTCTACATGACAAGTTTAATTAAAAGAGATTAATCCATGGGCTTTCTTTTTGGGCCAAAAATGGTTTATTAAGAACAAATAAAATAAAATACATTTTTGGGCTTTTTAAGAAAAGGCTTTTTCATTAAATTAAAGTAAGGCTTTCTACTTGTTTAAAAAAAAGCTTTTGTACAAAATAATGTGAGAAAATATTTAAATATTTATACACATCATAATAAAATAATCCAAACAAAATATTGCACGTGCACACTACGTGCAAAATAAATAATTTTTCATTAATTGAAAAATCAGGGTATTACAGCACTCCTTCCTTATAATAGTTCCGTCCCCGGAACTACAATCAAGAGCGAGAAACAAAATACAACACACACAACAAGAACAAAAGATAATCAAGCAAAAAGCTCAGGATAGTCCTTCAACATCCTCTCCTCAGACTCCCAAGTAGCCTCTTCAACCAAGTGGTTTCTCCAGACTACCTTGACCATCGGTATCGTCTTATTCCTCAAGACTTTCTCTCGACGATCAACAATCTCAACAGGAGACTCGATGTAATTCAGGTCTAACTGCAAACCTTCCGGCACTTCAGACAAATGATGACTCGAGTCTGGAATATAACCTCTCAGCATAGACACATGAAAGACATTGTGCACCTGAGACAACTCTTCCGGTAATTCAAGCCGGTAAGCAGTTTTCCCGATCCTTTTCAATATCTTATACGGGCCTATAAACCTCAGGGCTAACTTCCCGCCTTTGCCAAATCGAACCACACCTTTACTGGGTGATACCTTCAGAAAGACGAAGTCACCAACCTCAAACTCAGGGTCCCTTCTCCGGTTGTCTGCATAGCTTTTCTGCCTGCTCTGAGCTTCCACCAACCTTTTCCTGATCAGATCAAACTTCTCAGAAGTTTGCTGTACAAGCTCAGGACCATACAACTGACGCTCCCCTACTTCATACCAACAAACAGGAGTCCTGCACTTCCTGCCATACAGAGCTTCGTACGGCGCCATCCCAATGCTAGCCTGAAAACTGTTGTTGTAGGCAAATTCCACCAAAGGTAAATGCCTTTCCCAACTGCCTCCGAAGTCTAGTATACAACACAGCAGCATATCCTCAAGAATACGGTTGACTCTCTCGGTCTGCCCATCGGTTTGCGGATGAAAAGCAGTGCTGAAATCTGTCTTGGTACCCAAAGCTGTCTGAAGACTCCTCCAGAAATGCGAAGTAAACCGCGCATCTCGATCAGACACAATAGTTGACGGAACGCCATGAAGTCTGACAATCTCACCAACATACATCTCAGCTAACTTGTCCATCGAAGCAGTGAGTTTCATCGCCAAAAAGTGAGCGGACTTGGTAAGTCGATCGACTATAACCCAAATAGCATTATTGCCTTTAGAACTCTTAGGCAATCCCGTAATGAAATCCATACTGATGTTATCCCACTTCCATTCCGGAATAGGTAACGGCTGTAATAGACCTCCGGGTCTCTGATTTTCGGCTTTGACTTGCTGACAAACCTCACACTTCGCGACAAATTCAGCCACATCCCGCTTCAAACCTGACCACCAGAAATGCTGTTTAATGTCCTTGTACATCTTAGTACTCCCAGGATGTACAGATAGAAGAGTAGCATGCGCCTCCTGAAGAATACTCTCTTTCAGGTCCGCCTGATTTGGAACACATAGCCTCTCTCCGAACCACAGCACTCCATCCCTGATCTGAAAACCGGACAACCTGCCAGCACTGACCTGCTCCTTCATCTCCAAGATATCAACATCAACCTCCTGACTTGCAATGATCCTTGTATTCAGAGTAGGCTGAAGCCTCAACTGAGCCAAAGATGCTCCCAATCCTTGCAAGACAACCTCAATACCTGCTCGGTCCAACTCCTCAATCAGCTGCCTCTGAGTTGTAATCAAACTGGCCAAACTACTCTTGCGACTAAGTGCATCAGCAACAACATTAGCCTTTCCAGGATGATACTTGATCTCAGGTCGCATGTCCTCGAGCACTTCCAACCATCTCCGCTGCTTCAGATTGAGATCCCTCTGCTGATATATATACTTCAAGCTCGTCTGTGTACATGTTCAACTTCTCACCGTACACGTAGTGCCTCCATTGCTTCAGAGCAAAAATAATCGCAGCCAACTCTAGATCATGAGTCGGGTAATTCTTCTCATGCGGTCGTAGTTGCCTAGACCCATAAGCGATCACTCTACCTTCTTGCATTAAGACACAACCAAGCCCACGATGTGAAGCATCGCTATAAACATCATACTCAACACCTGCTCTAGGCAAAGCCAAAATAGGTGCAGTAGTCAGCCTATCTTTCAACTCCTGAAAACTCGCCTCACATTGCTCAGTCCACTTGAAGCTCACATTCTTCTTGGTCAGTCCAGTAAGCGATACAGCTATCTGAGCATAACCTTGAATGAATCTCCTGTAGTATCCAGTCATCCCAAGGAAACTTCTGACTTCCTTCACTGTAGTAGGCCTAGCCCAATCTCTCACTGCCTCTATCTTCTGAGGGTCAGTTGCCACTCTCTCCTTAGAAAGGATGTGACCTAGGAATGCCACTCAGATTTCCAGAAATCACACTTGGATAACTTGGCATACAACTGCTGCTCTTCCAACTTCTGCAAAACTACTGCCAGATGCTCAGTGTGCTCCTCCTCAGACTTGGAGTACACGAGAATATCGTCGATAAACACCACGACGAAAGAATCAATGAACGGCCTCAGAACTCTGTTCATCAAGTCCATAAAGATTGCGGGTGCATTCGTCACTCCGAATGGCATAACTAAGAATTCGTAATGCCCATGCCGAGTTCTAAATGCAGTTTTGTGCACATCTTCAGCTTTCACTCGCACTTGGTGATAGCCTGATCGAATATCTATTTTGGAGAAAACAGCTGCTCCTTGTAGACGATCGAACAAGTCATCAATTCGAGGAATCGGATACTTATTCTGAACAGTGACCTTATTCAGCTCCTGGTAATCGATACACATCCTCATCGATCCATCCTTCTTCTTTACCAAAAGCACTGGTGCTCCCCAAGGTGACGCACTAGGTTGAATAAAGCCTTTCCCTAACAGTTCATCAATCTGCCGTTTCACCTCATCCTGTTCCACTGGAGCCATCCTATATGGTGCCTTAGAAATGGGTGCACTTCCCGGTTGAACAGTGATGCTGAACTCTACATCACGATGCGGAGGTAACCCAGGAAAATCTTCCAAGAACACAGTCGGATAGTCCCGAACCACAGGAATCCCTTGCACTTCCACAGGAGTCTCTTCCTTGCGGATAGTTGCCACCAGCTTAGAACACTTCTTCTTCCCTTGAAACGTGACTTCAGGTCCACCTGGAGCCTTCACTGTCACCGTCTTGGTCTTACACTCGATGCTTGCACTGTACACCGACATCCAATCAATGCCAATGATAACATCGACTCCCAAGATAGTCAGCTCGATCAGATCAATGCCAAAGATTCTATCCCCAATCATAATCTCGCAATCAGCATAATACCGATCAGTGGTTAAAGTTTCCCCTGACGGAGTAGCTACTGCTAAGATCTTGCCTGGAAAGATCTTCGGTTCAACTCCCAACACTTTAGCAAATTTTGGAGACACAAATGTATGAGAGGATCCAGTATCGAACAATACGACAGCTTTCATTCCATTAAGATATAGTTCGCCTGTTACATAATACACACCATTACATAACAGTCTCACTAAACACGGGAAAAGAAATGACAAAAACTCTAAACACCAGTCCTCATACCAGAGATGACCTGATCTGCCTCCTCAGCATCAGCTTCCGTCAAGGCAAATACTCGCCCTGATTGGTACGGCCTCTTCCCAGTCTGCTGCGTTGGTGCGTTGCTGTTTCCACTCTGTAGTTTGGGACAGTGAGATTTGTAATGCCCCGTTTCACCACAGTTGTAGCAAGTCACCGCAGAAGGTCTCACCACATTGTTTCCAGGTCTTCCAGCTACACCAATAGCATTTGCCCCTGTCGGTTTGAACCTCTGTGCAGATGGTTGCCCCCTGAAACTCCCAGAATGTGCAGGCCTCTTACCAGACTGCCAGTTGTTCTTCCGGTTCTGAACAACATGGAACTGCTCCATATCCGCCTCCGTCACTGCCGCCCTCTTGACCAGCGCCTGATACCAAGAGGTATCATACGAGATCTCAAGCTAGGCCTCAGACCATGCTCGAACTTGCGAGCTTTCTTGACCTCATCCATTACCAGCTCTGGAGCATACCTAGAGAGCTGAGTGAACTTGGTCTCATACGCTCTCACCGACATACTGCCTTGCTGAAGCGACAGGAACTCCATCGCCTTCTTCTCCTGGACGTCGGAGGGGAAATAGTGACTGCGGAATTCTTCCAGAAATTCCTCCCAGCCAAGCAACAAGCCTCCCATGGTCCTCTTCATAGATTGCCACCAAACCGCCGCATCCTTCTCCAGCTGCAAAGTCGCCAACTTGACCTTGCTACCCTCAGGGGTCTCCAACACCTCAAAGATCATCTCCACTTGACGGATCCAGTTGTCAGCCGCATCTGGGTCTGACTTTCCCTCGAATACCGGTGGTTTCATTCTCTTGAATGATTCCACTAGCTTAATCGCCTCGGGCACTGGATTCGCCGGCCCCCTTGCTTGGTTCTGAGCCACTGCATTCAGCGTCTGGTAGACCCTTGCAAGTTCAGTCTCCAGATCCAACCCTTCCCCATTCCTAGCTCCTCTTCTCGACATATTCTGATGCAAAAGATCTATTAAATTCGAAGTATAGGACAAGAATTTAAACCAACTTGCATTTCATTGAATTCCAAAGTTTATACATTCGAATTAAAAACAGTTTTGACATCAGAATGGAAAAATAACAGAAGCTAAGACAGTCTAACTCCTATGGGTCCTCTTCGCTGCTCGAAGTTCTTCCCGTAGTTCATCCACTTCATCCTTCAGAACATCAGTTAGGTTCTTTTTCTTCTCAAGCTCCCAAATCCGATGACTAAGAACAGAGTAGTCGGCCTTCCGTTTCTCCAGCTGAGCCTCCAACAATCCAACTCTCTCTTTCAGGGTTTCCACTTTCCTCTGAAGAGAAGTCACAAGACTAATTGGAATTGGTACTTCTTCTTCGTTAGAAGAAGAGTCATCAGAGGAATCCGGAGATGGGGTGATCTCTCGGGATTCAGGCCATTCTTCACCGTCAGAATCAGCTTGCCCAGGGTAGTACTCGTCCTCAGAATCAGCCTGTCCAGGATGGTACTCTTCCTCAATGATATGCCAGTCGTCGCCTCTAGCAGGGTCGAAGTGATCAGCCATCTTAGAAATAGAGAGGAGGAAGCATAAATCTTAGAGCAACACAAATGTAAGTCACTTACATTTAAATCTCTAGACTCAAACACACACTCTAATGTCCACTTCTAGGGTGTCGTTCCCTATAAATTGTACAAGTGCGGAAAGTGTAGAAAGCGTGGCTCTGATACCACTCTGTAATGCCCCGAATCCCAAATACACTGAATTCGAGATGTTCTACAGGATCTTTTCACTTTCTTTAGTACAATTTTACAGGGAAATTAAAACTTTTCATCATACATCAGAGATTACATCATAATTACATCTTTCTTTTGCACAGCGGAAGTAAAATACAACAATTAAATACAAGTACAACAGCATGATATAATCTTTAAGCATCCATTCCTCTTTAATCTTTAACATGACATTTACCTGCATATAAGACTGTGGGTACGTCAGTTTATTCAACCGACGAACATTATACACGGCCATCCTCTCTATGCCGGAAATAGTATAACTTAACTTTCCATATTTAACAAACACAAACTTGTCACATTCACACTAAAGGGACTACCCTATTGATGTCGTGTTGTGATTGTGCACTTAATCCTTAATGCATTTATTTATGTTACATGACACTAATGCGCACTTGTTCGGATTCTATGCATCCCATACTACATAGGTCCGAGGGCAAGCCCTTATTCGTTCTTCATCTTTATAGGGTTCAATCCCCCGTTATGATTTAATCTACTACTGTAATTACGGTAAGTATCCTAGATGTTATCTGACCTACGAACTCATGTTTAGGCACTCTGGAGTAGTATCCTCACCCAGACGCATCATGGGAAATCCTGGGATACGCTCTCACCATAAACATGACACCACCCGTAGTCTTCAAACATCCCACGAGCGTCGCCACTGGGACGGTACTCTGGAACAGTATCCTCACCCAGACTCGTCATGGGAATTCCTGGGATACGCTCTCGCCGCTACCCAGGGCCCTCATTCTCAATGTTTTTCTCTTACTTTCATCACATCTTCACTATGCACTAGTCCTTAGTTTTATTAAAAATCATGAACAAAATTAATCTCTAGAGTTAGCCTCTCCATCAACCGGACTTATTCATTCACTTCATCTTGACCAACCTTGGTCTAATTTCATTTTATTTCATTTCTCGATGCCAGGGAGACTTAGCTACTCTATATCAAATTTCATTTCACAATCTTCAACTCATAAAATTTTCCATGTCGAGTTCTCAAACTCACATGTACATTCTCTTTCAATTCATGATTCCTAACTTTGTTCACAAGTCCATAATTACACAAAAATTGCATATACTTATTAATTGTCACATCACGATAATTTCTCATTACTAAATAATGTACACACTTCATATTGTTCCACAAGTGAAGAAATAATTGCATCATAACCACATTTCTTTTTGCCAAATCCATACTTAAGGCTCCAATTCACTTATTCTTTCAAATTATAATCTCATATCAATAATCTATATAAACTCATATGTCAATCTATGCATTTTAACTACAACCATAGTTAAATTTATTCAAAAAAATCCCAAATCATTCTTATAAAATTCCTTACATTTTTCTGAGAATTACCATATTTTTTTCTTAATTTTTGGACATCAAAAACTTCCAAAAATATTTTTTTTCCATCTTGCCGTTAGCAAGATTCGAACCCAAGCACACCACCGACACAGCCTAGAGCACAGACCGCTAGGCCAGCTGCCGAACACAGTATAAAAGCAACTGAGAGCTATAAAGGCTTTCAGTTCGCTGATTACTTGTTTTGAAAGAATTAAACAAAAAAAGTGTTGATCCAGGGATTCGAACCGTTCAACCCAGAGAAGCCAACACACACAGTGACCGCCTGAGCTACTAGCTCAGGTTGTTATAGTCCATATAAAAAATCTTTTTGAATCAATTAGCCACTGTTTATCAAAAATACTCGATGTTCAATTAAACTTTGTTTCTTATTGCTTTCATAAAAATTACTGAAAATCTCCAGATTAATCCCCATTCATATAAAATTCATACCAGTAAGAAAAGAATAATTTTTGTACTAATACAATATATTTTTCACACACAAATCAATGAGTCATTTGTTAAAACTACTATATATTGCATTTTCGACATTGCTAAATAATTGATCTACTAATCTTTTTATTCAAAGATTTTCTTGTGACAATTTACTGTTATTAACTCTTTATTCAACCAATACATATGTTTGTAATAATCCATATCCATATCAACATAAAGGTCTATTCATCACAACTCAACTACTAACTTTATGAGTATTACTTTCATTACTCAATCTATGTCACAATGAAATATACTCACTTATCAATTGCATGAATCACATCTCAACCATACAAGAAATTCATTTTTTTTTTCCAAAATAAAGTGTACTCTTTCTTAATAAATTCCGTGTTTCAACTTTACAATTAACACGCGTTCTTATTCATGCATCATATCTCAATTCATACTAACAACATTCTTAAATAAATTTAATCACCATCATAACTTCATACTAATAATCATGGGGCATTCTACACACAATTTAATTTTAATACTAGAGCCATATACACATTAATCACCACATTTCAAACAATTCATATACTAACTACTCAATTAAAGTGGGCTCTTATTAGTATTTTTCATGCATCTTTTGATAGTTGAAACTAGCATGGATCTATATTAGAAATATGAAATGTTTACCCACCTTGAATGGAGAGAACTAAACAAATTTAGCAACACAAGCCTTGCGAATGAAAGCACCACCTCCTAGCCAAAAGCGCGCACAAGCTCCAAGCCTCCAAGCACACACCGAAAGCTTCTTCTCCTTGGAATGATGCCGACCACTCCTTCTTAGAACAAGCGAGCAAATCCCACACAATCTCTCTATCTTTTATAACTCACACTATTACTACAATAAGACTATAGTTTGGAAATATAAAATAGCATATGAAAATAGCCATGAGAGGGGGGGTATTTATACTAGAGAATAGGTGAAATGGAGGGCCAAGATTGAGTGGTTGGTTGTAGAATGAAGGGCCTAGATTAAAGTAGGAGTTATAAAAACTACCCACATCCCCAAAACTACCTCCATGAACACCATGATCAAAATCAAATCTCCCTCCAAAAAAGAAGCAATCCGGCCTAGAAAGAGAGTGTCCATTGCACGTGTACGTGTAGTGCACGTGCATGCAACTAGGCCAAAAATTTGTACATTTTTAATTTTGTATAAAAATAAATTAGTTAAAAAAAGTCTTCTACATGACAAGTTTAATTAAAAGAGATTAATCCATGGGCTTTCTTTTTGGGCCAAAAATGGTTTATTAAGAACAAATAAAATAAAATACATTTTTGGGCTTTTTAAGAAAAGGCTTTTTCATTAAATTAAAGTAAGGCTTTCTACTTGTTTAAAAAAAAGCTTTTGTACAAAATAATGTGAGAAAATATTTAAATATTTATACACATCATAATAAAATAATCCAAACAAAATATTGCACGTGCACACTACGTGCAAAATAAATAATTTTTCATTAATTGAAAAATCAGGGTATTACAGTTTATTTGTGTGTCAATTATATGAACAACCCTATTGTCAATTCTATATGAACTCATGAAAGATCCAAACTTTAGGGTCAAAGTGCCACGATGTCAAGAATATTGGGGTTAGCTCATGTAAACCCTCAATAGACCCAACGAATAGATGAACAATGGATAGTACGATAACAAAGAGATCTACTTGCAAGAATTTCAATAACACTTGAATTTGGTATAATTAGCAATTCAAGAGGATGGTGACTTGCCTGTTAGATGGTGAAATCAAATACCAAGAATAACGGGATGAAAATTCCGGAGTAACGAACCACGAACACGAAGCACGGGACACGTACGAACTACGTGTAACCACTCACACAAAACAACAAACACCGGATCTCCAATCCAAACACCAAACGGAAACACAGCAAATCAATTCCTTCTCCTCCACACAAAATAGTATACACCAAACACCGGATCAATCTCTCCCCTTCTTCACAAAACAGCAAACACAAAACGGCCCAATCACATAGCAACAACAACTATAGTAAGGAGACAAAGCAACACAGCACAAGGGAGACAGTAGTAGCAATGCCAGCCACAATGGCGACCATAGAGGGGTCTAACGACGGCGGGGTCGTCAGCGAGCGGGGGCGACCGAGGGCGGCGGCGCATAGTCGGCGACGGCGCAGAGGGGTTGGTCGATGGAAAGGAGCAGCAGTGTCGGGGTTGGTTTCTTGGCTGACTGTCGATCAGGAGGAGAAGGTCGGGGGGGTTGGCTGGCGTCGTGGGAAGGTCTCCGGTGCTCAGGATGGGGGATGGCGGCGGGGGTCACCAGAGAAGACGAACGGAGAGGAAAGGTATGGGTTCACAGTGTTAGGGAAGATGAACAGTAAGATGGGCCTTTGGGATTTGGGCAGGAAACTCAGTCGGGGAGAGAGAAACGGCGAGGAGAGAGTAGAGAGAAGAGAGAGAAACGGCAAGGAGAGAGTAGAGAGAAAAGCGAATAAGCGGCTAGGGTTACAAAATTGTGCAATTTTTAGGGTTTGTTGTAAAGTTGTATTTATAAGGTACTATTGGGGTACTGGGTTAGAGGTTTAGGGTCCAATAAAAGTGGATTTGGGTTAAGAACAAATGAAATTGGCTTTTAGGGTTTAATAAGAGGTAGATCCAAATCAATAGGGTTCAAATCAAAAATACCCACAATGAAAAAAAAAAAAGAAAAATAGGATTAACAAGAAAATAATTATCAAGAATTTCAAAGAGTTTCATGAAGAAGATTTTAATTCCAAATGAATAAATAAAAATACAAATGAATTGAATATAAACTGGGCTTGAAAATTAGTTGGAATTCGCCAATAAAATCAGATCAAGTACGAAATAAAAATAATTAGATAAATGAATGTTAATTAAATAATCAAGAAATAAAAATTAATAATCATAATCATAAAAATAATAAAATTACTTAACAAAATAGTATCCAGGTTTAACAACTTTATTAAAATAATCCAATAATAATAATATATTTGTTTTCGAGCTCAATTATAAATAGTCGATCAATAAGTCATAGAAGTAGATTAAAATACACAATTATTCGAAATAACTATAATTATCGATAGAAAAGCAATTTAATATAAAATCCAAATTGATTTTAACAAATAATGAATTTATAATATCGGAATACAAAAAATATTTAGAAAATACGTATTTGCGGGAATGGGGGTTACAGCGACGCTCATGGGGTATTTGTTTGATGAGGCGCCTGTCACGCCCCGCTTCCCAAAAACATGGAATACGAGCGTGCGACGAAGCCCAGCGAATGATTTTAACATCATCCAGAAGCTATAGGATCGACTCAGCATCATAACAAGAATATAACAAGATATATATACAACCAAGCATGCATGAATAAACTATTAAGCAACAAAGACAATTGAATACACAAGAATAATATCCAAATAGTTTCAAGTCTGGATCAAGATAAAGCTCGGGAACATCAGCCCGTTACAAGTCTTAAGTAGCAGAAATGAATAATTCAAGAAAACAAATAATTAAAACATGTCCTTCCTCCAATTGAAGCCTAAAATCTCTGCTCACCGATTCCAGCAGGCAACTCATCTCCAAAGTATGCTTAATAAATATAAAAAGGAAAAAAATAGAGAAAACAAGAGAAAATGCCATTAGTGCAAGTTAGGACCACAAATAGCAAAAACGAGTACAAGTAATGGGGAACAAGAATTGGAATAAGAATGTAATAGGGTTACGACAAGTAATGGAGATTCAAGAACTAACTAGCAGGAAGGACTTCTCAAGTAAATAGGCTGGATAACAAATGCTAATGGTGAAGCAAGTGACAAGTGAACCTGTAGGGGTATCTAACATCAAGTAACAAGTCTTAAGTCTAGTGTCAAGAAACAAGTGCCAAGTCGCAAGTAACAAGTTATCAAGTATCGAGTAACATGTATCAAGTTCAAGTTTCATGTTTCAAGTTTCATGTATCGAGTTTTATGTATCATATAGTCAAGTATCGAGGAAACATGTATCATGTTCAAGTCTTGTAGTTATTACTATCTAGGTAGCACTTCATGCAACCATACTTTTACTACATGGTTGCTACAGTCAACACAATTTTGTTTAGGCCTAGTAATGGAGTCTATAGGGCAGTGTACTCAGGCATCAAGTATCAAGCAAGTAATCAAACCATGGGCTCTAGAGGTGGCCCCCGTAGGCTCTAGAGGTGGCCCCCGTTATCCATGACGTGGCACTTAGTTCCATTTAACATAAAATTATGGGAAACATGGGCCCCCTTCCGAGTACACTTACCTATATTGTCCACTACTATGGTCTTTCCCTTAAACCCCGGATTATTACATTTATTAATTTTTATCAAGTAAGCATATAAGTGTGTGAAACAAGTCAAGAAATTATAGTCATGGACATGGGATAAGTCTGAGATATTTATATGGCATATTCGAGGGTCGACATGAATAAAAATATCACGAACAACGAAAATCTCAAATCTGGACAACACGATGTTGCTATACCAAAACTGCAATTCTCGTTGCTACGAAATAGCAAAAGTGGATCCGTCAGGAGATCTAGAATTTAGACTCCTGCTTGGTTCCAACGCATATAATTAAGGTACATGAAAGTGGTGGGAACGTGTGTCAAAACAGCGAACCACACTGGTAATGTGTTCAGGCAGAATTTATTTTCCTAAGTTTAACCATGTGAAACATAGTTGAAATATTGTTAATTAATTCTAAGAAAATTTGGGAAGGTTCTCTAGGGTGTCCAGCAACAGCATAAAGAATTTCAAGTCAAACGCTTACTTCTAACATAGTTAAATTAATTCGCAAACTAACGGTGTGCATCAGTTTTGCGAATCTGTGTCTACCGACATAGCTGCAGTAAAACTACGATAACTCCTAGACCGCAACTCGGAATTCAAAAATTCCGGATGCTATCGATATCTAGACATCTAGAGCTACATTTACTGTTCAGGGCTTGGGTTCAGATTATGATGTTAAAGGGGTCAAAACAGCATAGCAAGGTCCAGGACAGCAACATGTGGGAATGTCTTACGTGTATAGGTTGCATGATAATTGTTTGTTAGGCGTCTAGATTAATGTGTGATACATATACGTGGTAATGGTTATCAAAACAGCAAGCAAGATTTATTTCTTAACTCAAATGGGTGCAAGATCATCACATCCAAGGTACAACACACATCTACAAATCTATGGTTTCTTAATTTCATGTGTTCATGTGACTAAGAGATAAAATGAGTCCAAGTAGTTGTAATATAACAATGGAATTGCACCCATTGTTATAACAATGTAATATAACAATGGATCTCAGAGATAAAAACTCTCCTCCTACCTAACCCATCTACCGGCGAGAACCTCCTCCGTCTTCAGATCTATTTGCTCCCTTCTCGTCCCTGATCCCTTCTTACTCACTTCCTCTCTCCAGCCATCCAACTTCTGACACATTACGCCCCACCACCAAACCCATCTAGACCTTCCCTCCAGTATGCTTTCCCTACTTGAACTCAGTGGGTGCGGGCCCAATGAGAGGGTCTGACACCCACCGACGTCCGCCGCTGTCCAAAAGCCAGTTGAGGTTTCCACCTTCACCAATGTATCTACACAGCATCTGCTTCCCCCTGTGTCACCATCTCCCCCTGCTGCTTCGGCGGCACCTGTAGGGCCCCCTACATTTCCCTCTCCGATGATCCAACCCCCCGAAGGGAGAAGGAGTCGAGAGCTCAGTCGTGCTCGCTCCCCGACACGTGCACACTTTGGTGCACATCGACGCCATGAGGGGAGGAACAACGCTCATCACCGCTCCGAGGAGGGCAATGCCAGAGGCTCTGGGTATCCACACCGACAGAGGAGTATTACGAAGGACGGGCCCAACGAGGGGGTCCCCCTACAAGCCGTGCCTGGCGTAAGAAGACC
Source organism: Hemerocallis citrina (assembly GCA_017893485.1). Taxonomy (NCBI): domain Eukaryota; kingdom Viridiplantae; phylum Streptophyta; class Magnoliopsida; order Asparagales; family Asphodelaceae; genus Hemerocallis; species Hemerocallis citrina. The sequence continues at coordinate 39,202,012 of CM030367.1, forward strand.
CTAACTATTGAGCGCCGAGCACCCCAACTCAGGGGACCTGCTATCAAAGGCTGCGAATATGCTGCACACAGGCAACAACATCGCCCAACCTCCAATGCAAACACCAACATTTTTCCAAGTCCTCATTACCAACATGGCACTTACAGGGAGCAATCTCATACTTCCAACATCAATACCTGTCAAAGTTTTCAACAAGTGCAGCCAACTCTAACTTCAACTTTTCAAGCGAAAGATTCATACTACCCCCAATACATCCAAAATCAAGGTGAGCCCCAGGTACAACCACCCCATACTCTGACTTCTCCCTCCAATCCCACCATCGAACAACTCGCTGTCCCAACATCGAGGGAGTACCCTCTACCTAATTCTCACGCCCAGCGAGCCCACGAAGGGGCAACGATGGACGGTACCCCGGTAGAAGGTGACTCCGGCGAAGTGAATGAGGAGGGGCAGTGGGTTGAAGTCAGAGGTAAAAAGCATAATAATCGAGAGGGTTCGCCATACCTTCTTGACGAGCAGGCTACTCGCATTAAGAAACAGAGGAAGGGCAAGCGCAAGCCGACACCGTGCTTCAACTGCGGGGATCTTGGGCACTATCGAAGCGAATGCACCAAAGAAGTGCATTGTCTCAAGTGCATGAAGTGGGGGCACCTTTCCTATGTGTGTACTAATGTAGTGGAGACTCACGGTGATGAAGAGAGACCGGTGACACGGGGTAGGTCCCCAGACAATCCCGTTGTGATCCGATTGGCTAAAAGTTTGGAAGTCATCAAAAGTGAGGAACGATGGCTGCGGCATTGGTGCGCCATCGCCAAAGTCACGTCAGGAAGGCCATCGAAGGCTCATGTAGTTCAAGCACTTACTAGTAGATGGCCTTTGCAATCTCAGGGGGATTGGGTGGCCAAAAGGATGTGCCATTTACAGTTTCTAATATCTTTTCCTACACCGGAGAAGGTCTCAGATGTGGTGGCGATGGGGTCTGTCGATTTTGGTCACTTCAAGCTCCAATTCAGTGCATGGACACCGACTTTTGGAGTTGAGCTCCCACAAGGAGATCAATTTTGGATTTGGATTCACAATGTCCCTCTACATTTCTGGAAGAAAGAGGCGCTTCAAGAGATCGTAGCGGAGTTTGGGTCGGTGGTAGACATTGATGAAAAAACTGTGCGGCGATCAGAGATTGTCTCCGCCAGATTGCTAATCAGGAGCGTGGACATAGCTTTGATGCCGCGCTTTGCGAAGGTTTACTCTTTCGATGAAACCTATCTCATTCGATTTGTGCTCGAGAAGAAAGTAGAAGCACAAAGAGGACAGACGGCAACATCCTACCCCCCACCAACCTCAGCTCTTAGGGACGATAGATCTTACCGGCAAGTGGTGTCGCCTTCCAAAGATCTGACCATCGACGGCTCCCATGAGGTGGAAAGGGCTCACAGGGAAATCCTTAAGGCGGCTAAGGGGCAGGAGCAGCGTTATGGTGCACTGGGGGTAGGGGGCGATCGAGGCAAGAGTCGCTCCACAAGATCCAGCGGTCAAAAGTTCGCTAGAACCTTCAACTCAGCGGATCTTACGGTGGTCAAAAGCAACCACCCAAATTTGGAAGGGTCAGTATCCAACCACTCTAAAGGAGTCAAAAGTCTGGCCAAAGCTGGTCGTCTGGCTCTGCATGCGACTCATGTAGAGTGCGTTGCGGCGCAGAGGGGAGGGTGAGAGGTGGCAGACCCCCTTAATGGCAAAACTCTGCTCTGCTCCAACATGCAGGCCCCCAGTATGGAGTTGGTGGAGGAGAGCACCATAATGAGAAAGAGGACAAGCAACGGAACGATCTTGACAAAGGAGTGGGTATCCAAAAGGTGGTTCTCAGCAGATTTAGAAAAAGGTGCTATTTCGGAGCTGAGGGACCAGAAGGCTGAGGGCGATTTGGGGTTAGCGAAGAGCATGGAACTACTCAACGACAGAAAAAAGGGCAAAGAGGTGAGCGGGAGCAGCGCTGAGGGAGTGGGTAGAGGAGAAACACTTTTGCAGAATGGCTCTTTTGGTAATGAAGACAACAATTTTGAAGAAGAAGCCAGGATGAGGAAGGAGGAAAGGCCATTTGACAAAGCTTTGTCTTTAACGCCTGTGGCTTCGGTTGTTGAGCCAAACTCTATCAACGCCGTGCCTCAAGCGTATCCTGGAGTGACAGCTGGCGACAGCAGTAGAGGTAATGCTTCGTTTTCCCAAACGGAGTGGGATCTTATCGAGAAGCCTGATACGATGCGTCGCGGAGGAATGAAGGCTTATGTGGCTCCGGAGTCTATTTTTGGGGGGTTGGTTAGTGCGCACGTTTTAGATGTTAATGGGCCGAATGAGGGGTCCAAGAAGCATCTACGTGTCCCGGGTACTAGCAGCTCTGGAAAAAACAACGATACTACTATTATTGAGTCAGCTGTAGGTGGGCCCAACGAGGGGTCCACAGTTAGAGAGGCCGCTCCTCAAGTTCAAAATCAGCATGCTGGTAGTGACGAGGACCTAGAAGGGCGTCTGAACCTGGACGTAGACTTCTCATTTACAGATGAGGACTCAGAGGACTCAGAATTTATTGCCGATACACAAAAGGAGTCTTCTCCAGAGATAGTGCCGGTCCACTTTGCCAGAGTCAGCCCCACGCTACAGTTCTGGATCGTCTCACAGGTCGGTGGGTCTTAGGGTACAGCGGTCGCCTAAGAGGGCTCATGCGGAGTCCTTGGATGATTTTTTGGAGAGAGCTACGACCGCCAAAGCGGCTAAACACGTCAATGGAGGTACAAAAATTTTTCTTGCTAATATTTTAAATTTCATGTCAGACTCTGAAGTTTTTCTATTAGCTGTTACCTGTGGTTTGGATGATTGTGATAAGGAACGCAACGCGTTTCTTCTTAACAAATTGAGGGGTTGGGAAACTGAGAGGGCTAAATCTAGTGTTCATAAGGAACTAGGATCCAACTCTAGGGGGATAACGGTCTCTGAGGGCGAAACCCGCCCGAGTCCCTCACACATTGTCACCTCGGACATGGTTCCCCAATGAATACGCTATTCTGGAACGTCCGGGGTCTGGGGGATAAAGGTAAAAGAGATATAGTTAGAGACGTTATTTCGAAGTCCAAGGCGGAAGTGGTTGGGCTTCAGGAGACCAAACTTAGGCATGGGACCAAACTCAAGAGAATAGGGGGGAACAGAATCAAGGAATGGGTTTTACGCCCATCCGCGGGAGCCTCAGGGGGAATTGCCATTGGCTTCAACTCGGACCTGCTTACCTATTCAGAGGTCTATAATGGTACATTCTCCCTGACTACATGACTGGAACGACGATTGGATAAGTATATGCAGACTATCACAGTTGTCTATGGGCCGAACGTGGCTTCAGAGCGTGAAGCTTTTTGGCAAGAACTAGTCAATATTCGTCTCCGTTGGCCGGGGGCTTAGATTGTCGGGGGGGACTTCAATATTACCCGATTTGCGTTCGAACACAAGGGTAGAGGTTCCAGTGACAGGCACAGAGCAGAGTTCGATAGGGTGATAACGGATCTTAAGCTGATAGATATCCCTATTAATGATAGACTATTTACGTGGTCTAACATGCAGTCTACTCCGATTATGACAAAATTGGACAGGATTCTCGTATCGATGGATTGGGAGACTAAGTTCCCCCTTGCAACTGCTAGATCGATCCCTAGACCAACGTCAGATCATACTCCAATCCTTCTTGACATTGGGCTTCAGAGAGCCAAAAAGCATAGAAAATTCCGATTTGAGAATGCCTGGCTGGAGATTCAGGGGTTTCACCACCTAGTGATGGAAAACTGGGCGCTCCCAGTGACTGGCATAGATGCTGCGGGCCGATGGTGTGAAAAAAATCGCAGATTAAGAAAGCGGCTACGTAAGTGGAACCGATCTAGGTTCTCGACCATCTGGCATGCAAAAGATTCCTTGCTGGAAGGAATTGATGAAATCGAAAGAGTGGAGGAGTTGAGAGACCTGTCACAGGAGGAAAGAAATAGACTTCTGGAGCTCTGTGAGAATATTGCCAATCGCTATAAGATGGAAGAAATTAAATGGCAACAAAGATCTAGAATTTCGTGGCTCAAAGAGGGAGACGCGAACACGGCCTTCTTCCACCGGGTGGCAAGTGCAAGGCACCGGTCCAATCTTATTTTATCCTTACAAACAAGCTCGGGGACTGTACAAGATGAACAAGTGATTTCCACATTCCAAGGTTACTACAAGGACCTCTTGGGGAAGAAGAATGACTTCCGGGTCCCACTCAGGAATGATTTCTGGCAGTCTTACCAGACCGAGTCATCGCCTTCGTTATCATACCTGGAGTCTCCATTCTCGGAGGAGGAAGTTAAAAAGGCTATCAGTCATATGGGAGCAGACAAGTCGCTAGGGCCAGATGGCTTCCTAATGATGTTCTTCTAAATTTTCTGGGAAGAAATTAAAGGGGACTATATGGCATTGCTGGATGACTTTTTTAACAACAAGCTTAGATTGGGTATGTTTAATTTTGCGGAGGTAGTCCCGATTCCAAAACGGGAAGAGGCGTCGAAAGTGGGCGATTTTAGGCCAATCAGCCTCATAAATTGCTCGGCGAAGATCATTACCAAAATCCTAGCTATCCGCCTGGGAAGTATTATGGACAGCCTTATCAACAAATCTCAATTGGGATTCATTAAGGGCAGAAATATCCTTGATTGTGTGGCAACGGCAGAACAAGTTATCCACCGCTGCCATACGACCAACTCTAAGAGCTTTCTGCTTAAGCTGGACTTTGAGAAAGCGTATGACTCGGTCGATTGGGAGTGTTTGCTGGAAGCTCTCGGGGGTAGGGGCTTCGGGAATAAATGGATCTGCTGGATCAGGCAGTGCTTGCAGACTAGCAAAATGGCCATATAAGTGAATGGTAGGTCGGGGCAGCCGTTCCCTAGCAGGAAGGGTCTCAGACAAGTATCATAGCGGATGTGTTGAGGGTTATGCTGGAGAATTTCCAGGAAAAAGGTTGGATCACGCCAGTGGCCAGTTCTGCATCCACTAAAGGGTGTACGATCCTGCAATACGCAGATGACACACTACTATTTGGTAATGGGTCTTCACGAGAAACTGTCTGCTTTAAAGGGACCCTTTACTGTTTTGAGGCCTGGTCAGACCTTAGGATTAATTTTCACAAGAGTGCACTGACTCCAATTTCCCTATCAGATGATGAAGTATGGGAACACGCTACTATTTTGAACTGTACGACGAGTGACTTTCCTATCAAATACCTAGGGCTACCGCTAAGACCAGGGAAATTATCCAAAGCAGACTGGTTGCCTATCATTGACAGGGTGGAGGACAGACTGTCTGGTTTGAAAGGTAAAGCGTTGTCTCTCGGGGGCAGAGTGGTACTCATCAACTCAGTGTTGTCCAACCTGCCAATCTACTACATGTCATTTTTCGAGCTTCCAAGATGGGTGATCCAGAGGATTGACCGGATTCGAAAACGTTTCCTTTGGAAGGGGGCGGACTCGGATAAAGGAGGTTACCACCTCATCAAATGGAGTATTGCTTGCATGAAGAAGAAGCATGGAGGGCTAAGCATTATCAACCTCAGAGATATGAACCTTGCCCTGTTGGGAAAATGGTGGTGGAAGGTATTCCACAACAGTGGGGAAGGTTGGCAGGACTTCATACAACCTTATCTAAGGGGAAAAGACACGAGAAACCTTGGCTTCCGAGTAGGGCATAAAGTTTCGCGATTCTGGAAAGGAATTGCCAAGGCTAGCGACCCCTTCAATTCGGCAGTTACGTCAACTATTGGCAACGGCCGGTCCACCAGATTCTGGTGGGATAGATGGTGTGGAGACCATACCCTGAAGGAAACGTTCCCAGAGCTGTATGAGAGGTCGAGTCGACCGAATATGTTCGTTGCCGAAGGTTGGAAAAGGGGAGGCTGGAGACCGGCGTTCCGAGGAACACTCACCCCAAATTTACATCAGCAATTGCTTGACATGCAAACACACATCACACGGGCAGGCAAAAGGTGCACACAAGGCCCAGATCAGAAGCGATGGGGACTCGAGAGCAAGGGAGCTTTCTCAGTGAGATCTCTATATCATCGGATCCACTTTCGAGGATGCAGATCCAGCTGGGCACAGGTGTTGTGGAAGGCAAAAACCCCCATTAAAGTCAGAGTATTCTTATGGCTAGTGCTCAATAATGCTATCCTCACTAGACAAAACCTTGCCAAAAGACAACCATAGGTGGCGACCAACTGTGGTTTCTGCGACGTACATGTGGAAGATCTAAATCACCTTTTCATTCACTGCCCAAGAAGTAAGGAAACCATGGTTGAGGTACTCCGAGCCTTAGGAACAAGCGACTACCCCTGCGTATATGAGGATTTGTGGATTGGCCCCAAATTTGCATCGATTCGACATGATATGAAAGATGCATGGTACATCGCTATAGCGGCATCAACATGGGTGTTATGGCTTGACAGAAATAATTTTTATTTTCGTGCTTCATGTAATAGTATTTCTGGTAACCTGACTCACATCATGCATATGATCTCTTTTTGGGCTACAGCTGTGGCCACGGGGGCAAGAGGAAGGATAGCCAGAGTATTCCAGGTTGAGGAGTTTGACGATGAGGAGGTAGAGATCGGGCCGACGATGGACTGAGGGACTGGCTTCACCAGTCATGACAGTGCTTATGCCAGCTTGTGTTTTGTTTCAATCTACTGTACTCTCTGGTGGCTTGATGCTGGGATTGTTAAACCCACCCCCCAGGGTTTGTTGGGGGTGTATGTTTATTTTCTTTCATTTTCTTCCTGCATTGTACTTTTGTTTTGTACTGTTGTTTTCACCCGGTACGCCGGGGTTGTTTTATTAACTTCTTATTAATGAAACAGGATGACCTTATTCCACCTTTTCCCTCAAAAAAAAATATAACAATGGAATTGTTGTGACTCTTAAGATTATGGAATTGATGAGGATTAATATTTGATCAACAACGACGAGTCAATGAGGAGTCACAACTGCGGTATTTTCAAATTAAACGCTTGTACTAGAACAAAAATTTATACAAGATGAATACTTGCCTTGATGACGGAGAATTCGAACATGAACCAATACGGGATGAGAATCCCGAGAGATGAGGCACTAGCACGGACACGTGCACGTATGAGACACGTAAAAACACCCATACAAGATCGGATCCGGAGCGGATCTTGATGGAAGATCAAGATCAAGGCGATCGAACGGCTGGATCTGCTTAGATCTGAGTTGAGGATCACGATCAGATGGACGGCTGAGATCCGATCTGGCTGAAAAGATCAGATCTTGATCAAATCCAATGGCTGAGATTGAATCTCCCACCTTCTGTCTCTTCTTCCCTCCTTTACTGAACCAGAGAGCGAGAGAGAGAGAGGGATCGACGACGGCACGGCGACGGGCGGCGAGGCGGTGACGGTGGGAGGGATGACGGCGCGAGGCAAGTGGCAGCGCTGTTGTCAAGGGGCGTCGATAGCGAAGGGCGGAGCAGCGAAGGAATGGTGTTGCTCTGTTTTTCGGGTTCGAAATAGAGGGTGAAGGCGCCAGGGATAGGTTCGGGGATGTTGAAGGGGAGGATGGTTGCAACGGCGAGTGGCTAGCGGAGGTGCTGGGGTTGTGAATGTGGTGGGGGCGACGATAATGGTTAATGGTGGAGTGTTGAGAGGTTGGGAAATGGTCGAAATGGGTTCGATGGAGGATGATGGCGGTGGTGGTGATCGTGGGCTTGACAAGGAGTGGGAGTCGACTTGGTGGTGGTCGGAGGGCGATGACAAGGCGAGGAAATGGGGGATTGGGCGAGAGGTTGAAGACGGAGTGGGTTCGGAGTTTGGGTAATGGCGGAGGTGGTGTATTAGTGAGTTGGGGATGGTGATCGGATGAGTTGACAAGGAGAGTGGCTAGGTGGTTCTGTGGTGGTGAAGACGAGAGGGAGGCGAAGGCGATCGGTGAAGAAGACTGGGGATATGGGTTTCGAGCGTTGGAGAAGGAGACGGGAGGAAGAAGAAGGGTAGGCGGCGGTTGCTTTGGGTTTATACAGTAATAGGGTAGGGGTTAGGGTTAGGGTTAGGGTTAGGGTTAGGGTTAGGAGGTTAAGGTTTAAATAGCTAGGGTTTGGGTTTTAGGGTATTAGGGTATCCGCTTTGAGAGGGATCCAACTAGGGATTTGGTCAAAAATCAATAAAAATTGGGAAAAAGAGATAGATAAAATGAATAGCCCATTTCTACATGAAGAACGACACAAAAAGAGTAGAATGAACAACACAATTGAATTAGATAAAGGCACCAAAAATTGTGTTGAAACATAATAACGATTTTATTCGAACGGAAACAAAATACAGGATCTCAAATTAAATACAAGAATACCAGAAATGAAAATACAGTAGAAAAATACAAATATGGGATATAGGAGTTACAAATCCTACCTACCTTACACAAAGATTTCGTCTTTCGAAATTTGCTTAGGCGGTACATAGGACAGGGCAAAACAAACTTGGGGAAGGTAACAAAGCAGTGACAATACTAGAAAAATGAGGAAGTGGATAGCAATGATGTCAAATGGAATACATGAAAGAGAATAAACAGTATCAAAAGGAACGAAATAACACAGGATAACAAATATGATAAAGGAGTATGCAGAACTGAAATCAAGGAGGGGAAAGACAGGGAAGGATTGAATCAAATAATGAATGTGGGCATGATGGCAATGGAATGCGAGAAAGAAATAATCGGTATCAAAAATGAAGAAGAAACAACACAAAACTTGCAAGATAACAAAGCAAGGATATGAAGAATAGATAGAGCTGGAATAGAAGAAGGGATGGACCAAGGAAGAGATGAAACAAGAAATGAGTCAAGGGATGAGGACAAATGCAAGGAATGGAACAAAACAACAATACAAGGGAGGAGAAGCAACAAGAGGATCCTGGGACCTGCGGTCAGGGCCCACCACGCTTCCACTGCGCTACTCTGATGGTGACGTTCCAAGCTCCAGACATGTCGTTGTAGACCACGTGACACCAAGCAACGATCCGAGCAGAAAGAAAAGAATGAGACACCAGGATCAAAGAGAGTATGGGCTCCAAATAGGGATAAGCAATAATGCGAAAAGTATATAAAGTTTGAGCTTAAATAATTAAAAGATATAATACAGATCAAAACTAACGGCTTTAATAGAAATAATAACAACAATAAAAACTAATAATAACAATGATAATAAAAAAAATAGTAATGATAATAACAAAATAATAATAATAACAATAATAATAACAATAATCAAAATTATCATAATTATACAGGTAATAATAATAATAATATAATAAAATAAAAACATCAACAATACTGATAATAATGACAATACATACACAACAGTGTTGGACTTAACATATTCATGAAAATAATGCAGTAATAATAGAAATAATAATAGCATTAAAAATAATAATAATAATAATAAAAATATTAGCAATAATAGTGATAACATCAACAATAATAAAATAACAGTAACAATAATAGCAAAAATAATAACAACAATAATAATAACAGCAATAGTAATAACAATAATAATAACAATACCAATAATAATAATAACGAACACAATAGCAATAATAATAATAATAGTATCAGTAATAATAAAATTGTAGTGACAATAATAGAAGTAATAACAATAAAGATAATGAACACAATAATAATAACAGCAATAGAATAATAATAATGATAACAATACCAAAAATAATAACAAAAACAATAGCAATAATAATAATAATAGTAATAATAATCTTATACACAAAATAGAGTAAAATCAACTATACGAATTCAAATTGTATGGAAACATAAAGTGTAACAGTATAAACAAGATGTCATAAAGGAAATATTTCTTTACCTTTGGTTTCATTATATAAGTAAAAATTGTCTTGAAATATCAATTGGAAAATAGGTAGAAAATCTTGCCTCCTTAACATCAAGTTGCATGTTTGCCTTCACGACATCAGGTTGTAGGTTGCCGTCTGGATATTCGGTTGCATATTTTGCCTCCCCGATATCTAGTTGCAATTTGCCTGCATTGACATCGAGTTGCATATTTGCCATCTCGACATTAGGTTGCACCGAAATGGTGAAATGTATATAAAATTGAGCATGCTCAGGCTCAAAACAAATTAATAATAATAATAATAGTAACGATAAAAATAATAATACCAATAACAATAATAATAACAAAATATCAATACTAATAACAATAAGAATAACAATGATAAGAACAATGATCATAATAATAATAATAACAAAATATCGATACTAATAACAATAAGAATAACAATGATAAGAACAATGATCATAACAATAATAATAACAGTAATCACAAAAAGAATGATAATAATAATAATAACAACAACAATAATATTGAAATATTAACAACACTAGAAAAAGTAGTAATGCAAGACAAGATATAGTTTGAGCCCAACATTTTTGTGGAAGTAATTTAATATTATAAATAATAATAAAATAATGAAAACAACAATACGAATATCAATGGTAGTAACAACAATAATAATACTAGTAATGATAATGAAAATAATAGCAATAATAATAATAGTAGTAACAACAGCATTATACAACAAAATAAGAATTTGTCTAATCAAAATAATCCAGTAGAAATATATAGTCGATCAAAAATGAAAGGTGAAGTTAAAATACACCATTGTTCGAAATAACAAAATCTTTGTTGAGAAACATTTTTATAGAAGATCGATAATAAATATAACAATTAATAATCGAAATATAGAAAGTATTCGGGAAAAATAATTACAAAGAGAAAAATAGGTAGGAGAAAAACGAAGCTACACCCAATAAGGAGTTAAAGAGGAGGATGACTAGAAGAGACAAAAGGGAATTAAGGAATTGAATACGAAGGAAGAAGGACGAGGGGCAAGAACGGAATTGAAAAGAATATAGCAGGGAAGAAATAACCAACATGATACTCAATATGAATCAATAAATAAAAATGAATGCAAGGCAGGGAAGGCAATGAACGACATACGAGCTGAAATAAGAAGGGATCAACGAGATAAGCAGAAAATCAGAGATTGCTTGCACCGGAATCAAAAGAATATGGGTACGGAAAGAATAAATTGTACCCAATAAGGAATTAACAAATTAGGATGACTGTAAGGGATGGAAGGAAGCAATGAGTCAAAGAATTGAATATGAAGGGATCAAAATGGATGGGATAAGACTTGTGTCCTGATCGAGTTGATTATCAAATTATTCATGTGGTTGCATGACCTGTTTAATGTTGAGTTAATCTTGACGGAGTCAAGCCTGCCTAATGTATTAGTCAACTAACACATTAGCCAAACCTGAGCTCTGATACCACTAAAAAGCTTGTCCCGCCCCGTTTCCCAAAAATATGAAATACGAGCGCGCGACGAAGCCCAGCGAATGATTTAAACATCATCTATAAGCTGTAGGATCGACTCAGCATCATAACAAGAATATAACAAGATATATATACAACCAAGCATGCATGAATAAACTATTAAGCAACAAAGACAATTGAATACACAAGAATAATATCCAAATAGTTTCAAGTCTGGATCAAGATAAAACTCGGGAACATCAGCCCGTTACAAGTCTTAAGTAGCAGAAATGAATAATTCAAGAAAACAAATAATTAAAACATGTCCTTCCTCCAATTGAAGCCTAAAATCTCTGCTCACCGATTCCAGCAGGCAACTCGTCTCCAAAGTCTGCTTAATAAATATAAAAAGGAAAAAAATAGAGAAAACAAGAGAAAATGCCATTAATGCAAGTTAGGGCCACAAATAGCAAAAACGAGTACAAGTAATGGGGAACAAGAATTGGAATAAGAATGTAATAGGGTTACGACAAGTAATGGAGATTCAAGAACTAACTAGCAGGAAGGACTTCTCAAGTAAATAAGCTGGATAACAAATGCTAATGGTGAAGCAAGTGACAAGTGAACCTGTAGGGGTATCTAACATCAAGTAACAAGTCTCAAGTCTAGTGTCAAGAAACAAGTGCTAAGTCGTAAGTAACAAGTTATCAAGTATCGAGTAACATGTATCAAGTTCAAGTTTCATGTTTCATGTTTCAAGTTTCATGTATCAAGTTTTATGTATCATATAGTCAAGTATCGAGGAAGCATGTATCATGTTCAAGTCTTGTAGTTATTACTATCTAGGTAGCACTTCATGCAACCATACTTTTACTACATAGTTGCTACAGTCAACACAATTTCGTTTAGGCCTAGTAATGGATTCTATAGGGCGGTGTACTCGGCCATCAAGTATCAAGCAAGTAATCAAACCATGGGCTCTAGAGGTGGCCCCCATAGGCTCTAGAGGTGGCCTCCGTCATTCATGACGTGGCACTTAGTTCTATATGGCACTTAGTTTCATTTAACATAAAATTATGGGAAACACGGCCCCCTTCCGAGTACACTTACCTATATTGTCCACTACTATGGTCTTTCCCTTAAACCCCGACTTATTACATTTATTAATTTTTATCAAGCAAACATACAAGTGTGTGAAACAAGTCAAGAAATCATAGTAATGGACATGGGATAAGTCTGAGATATTTATATGGCATATTCGAGGGTCGACATGAATAAAAATATCACGAACAACAAAATCTCAAATCTGGACAGCACGACGTTGCTATACCAAAACTGTGATTCCCGTTGCTACGAAATAGTAAAAGTGGATCCGTCAGGAGATCTAGAAATTAGACTCTTGCCCGGTTCCAACGCATATAATTAAGGTACATGAAAGTGGTGGGAACATGTGTCAAAACATGTGAAACAGAGTTGAAATATTGTTAATTAATTCCAAGAAAATTTGGGAAGGTTCTCTAGGATGTCCAACAACAGCATATAGAATTTCAAGTCAAACGCTTACATCTAACATAGTTAAATTAATTCGCAAACTAAAGGTGTGCAGCAGTTTTGCGAATCTGTGTCTACCGACACAGCTGCAGTAAACCTGCGATAACTCCTAGACCGCAACTCGGAATTTGAAAATTATGGAGGCTACCGACATCTAGATATCTAGAGCTATATTTACTATTTAGGGCTCAGGTTCAGATTCTGATGTTAAAAGAGTCAAAACAGCATAACAAGGTCTAGGACAGCAACATGTGGGAATGTCTTACGTGTATAGGTTGCATGATAATTGGTTGTTAGGCGTCTAAATTAATATGTGATACATAAACATGGTAATGGTTATCAAAACAGCAAGCAAGATTTATTTGTTAACTCAAATGGGTGGAAGATCATCACATCCAAGGTACAATACACATCTACAAATCTAGGGTTTCTTAATTTCATGTGTTCATGTGACTAGGAGATAAAATGAGTCCAAGTAGTTGTAATATAACAATGGAATTGTTGTGACTCTTAAGACTATGGAATTTATGAGGATTAATATTTGATCAACAACGATGAGTCAAGGAGGAGTCACAACTACTAACTATTTGCGGCATTTTCAAATTAAACGCTTGTACTAAAACAAAAATTTGTACAAGATGAATAATTGCCTTGATGATGGAGAATCCGAACACGAACAAATACAGGATGAGAATCCCGAGAGACGAGGCACTAGCACGGACACGTGCACGTACGAGACACGTAGAAACACCCACACAAGATCGGATCCGGAGCGGATCTTGATGGAAGATCAAGATCAAGGCGATCAGACTGCTGGATCTGCTTAGATCTGAGCTGAGGATCACGATCGGATGGACGGCTGAGATCCGATCTGGCTGAAAAGATCAGATCTTGATCAAATCCAATGGCTGAGATTGAATCTCCCACCTTTTGTCTCTTCTTCCCTCCTTTACTGAACCAGAGAGCGAGAGAGAGAGAGGGATTGGCGACGGTACGGCGACGGGCGGCGAGGCGGCGACGGTGGGAGGGACGACGGCGCAAGGAGGCGAGTGGCAGCGCTGCGTCGAGGGGCGTCGACAGCGAAGGGCGGAGCAGCGAAGGAAATGGCGCTGCTCTGTTTTTCGGGTTCGAAACAGAGGGCGAAGGTGCCAGGGATGGGTTCGGGGATGTTGAAGGTGAGGATGGTTGCGACGACGAGTGGCTGGCAGAGGTGCTGGGGCTGTGACTGTGGTGGGGGCGACGGTGATGGTTAATGGCGGAGTGTTGAGAGGTTGGGAAATGGTCAAAATGGGTTCGATGGAGGATGATGGCGGTGGTGGTGATCGTGGGCTGGACGAGGAGCAGGAGTCAACTAGGTGGTGGTCGGAGGGTGATGACGAGGCGAGGAAATGGGGGATTGGGCGAGAGGTTGAAAACGGAGTGGGTTCGGAGTTTGGGTAATGGTGGAGGTGGTGTATTGGTGAGTTGGGGACAGGTGATCAGAGGAGTTGACGAGGAGAGTGGCTAGGTGGTTCTGTGGTGGTGAAGACGAGAGGGAGGCGAAGGCGATCGGTGAAGGAGACTGGGGATATGGGTTTCGAGCATTGGAGAAGGATATGGGAGGAAGAAGAAGGGTAGGCGGCGGTTGATTTGGGTTTATACAGTAATAGGATGGGGGTTAGGGTTAGGGTTAGGAGGTTAAGGTTTAAATAGCTAGGGTTTGGGTTTTAGGGTATGAGGGTATCCGCTTTGAGAAGGATCCAACTAGGGACTTGGTCAAAAATCAATAAAAATTGGGAAAAAGAGATGGATAAAATGAATAGCCCATTTCTACATGAAGAACGACACAAAAAGAATAGAACGAACAACACAATTAAATTAGATAAAGGCACCAAAAATTGTGTTGAAACAAAATAACGATTTTATTCGAACAGAAACAAAATACAGGATCTCAAATTGAATACAAGAATACCAGAAATGAAAATACAGTAGAAAAATACAAATACGGGATATAGGAGTTACAGCGCCATAACTTGCGGTATGGGGTATTCTCGAAGATTCCCAGGTGTGAGTGAAATAGTCTCCGAAATTATCTGTGGATAGAGTTTGACCTCCGAAATTATCGGGGTATGGGCTAATACTCACAATTTAACTATATCTCGTAGTAGTCATCGTAGTAGGATGAGTTGCATAGCGAGAGATTAAACCCTATCAAGTTGAGAACGTTAAGGGCTTGCACCGGACCTATGTAGAGTGGGATGCATAGAATCCGACAAGTATGCATTAGAGAGTCAGCATATAGCATTGGTGTTTTCTTGACTTGGTTTTATGCATGATTGTTTTCTGTTCTCCTACACATGACACTTAGTCTAGTTTTACTTGATATTTTCATGTTTTATCTATTGTTATTTCTTATTCATTTTATTCTTGCTGTCAATACATGTTGTTTATAATTCTATGTTTCCGGTTTTATTTATGTTGCATTTATTTTAATGTTACTCACACCGTTATGGCTGACCCCTGTAGTTTGAGGGTTAGGGTTATCTTTAGCCTCATGTTTTACAGGTAGGTACCTTTAGCTTGGGATTTGGATGCTTGTGGTAGAATGATAATAGAGCTTATGTAAATTGTAAAAGAGTGTGTTGTAAAAGAAAGAATTTGTAATTCAAGATGTTTAATTTTCCGTTGTGCTTTGTAAACAATTGATGTAATAAAAAGTTTTAAATTTCCCTGTATTTTGGTTGCTATGTTTATGATTACATTGATGTTGATTCTGGAATTGTGCCACGTATTTTTGAGATATTATATTGGAAATTCGTAGCGCTACACATCTCAATCTCCTAAACTGATTCTCATGCCTATAAATACCTCCCCCCTCTCTCTCTTAAGTCAGAAGATAATCGCCAGTTTCTCTTTCAAACTCTCTTTTTCTCTTTGCTTCTGACTTAAGCGTCGGAGGGTCTGTCGCCAGGGCCAACCCCCGGTGTTTTAGGCGTTTTGTAGGTCCAACGTCTGTGTCAGCAACCATTGGATCCAGATCACGGTATTCAATCAACGATCCAGATTCAATCTTAGGAGCTCTAACCGCATTTCACAGCAAAGATCAAAGATCAGGTTTTTAGTAGTTTCCATAAAATAAGAACTCATTATCTGTTTGCTCCCACACCAAAATAAGTAGCAACACAAACAGAGCGAAAACAATAAAAATCTCTCCTCCCCTGGATCAATCCCTTATTTATTTTTCCAGAATAATTTTTTTTTCTGAAATATAATTTTAAATTTAGTCTCAGAGGAGTGTTAATTAATGAGATTAGTGAATCTCAATGAATAACACATAAAAGACAAGATGTCATGATGCAAAAAGAATAGAAGAAGGGATTGCCGCTATCGCCAATAACGACATCCGGCTTAAGGATGCCGTTATTGGGGATAGCGGTATCCATTATAAGACAATTCCACGCTTATAATTTTTCTCAAGTCAGAGATCTCCTAATTCAATGTGAAATGTACTTATGCAGTTACTTCCAATAGTGGAGTCTAAAGAACTTTTTTTTATACAAATACTGCTTTTAAAAATAACGGCACAAAAATAACATATGTCGTTGTCGTTCAAAAAGTGGGTCAGTACTGAAAAAATACCAGCTTTTGCTAATGGGCCCGCCTTTTCCATATTTACCGAACAAAATCTACATTTTGTATATGAACCCATAGCAGCCAAACTAGTTTAATTATAATAATACTAGTAATTTACACGTGTGATACACGTCTTAATAAATATAGTTTTTTAAAATAAAAATTTAGACATATTCTGGTTTTGAACTTAGAACCTCCTTTATAATAGTTATGTACGTGTATTGCATGGGTTGGTAGATTGACAAAACATTTACAAATGACACTCAGGCCTTCTCCCATTATAATATTAGAGATAATTAAAAAAAGGAGGGGAAAAAAGATAGAAAGAAAACTAATAAGTATTCGATAGCGATAACAACGGGTCTCCGTTAAAAGCCAGATTGCTCGGCAGTTCGCGTAACATCTACCCTGTTTCCAATCGGACGGCCACCAATCCCCCAACTTCCCCCTCTTTAATGGCGGGAGTGTAAACTCACGATCCCTTTTTTTCTAATCAGCACCAAAAACGTCGTTACCACTCAGAGGCAGCCATGGCGTCCAACGACGGCGACAATCGCCTCATCTCGACACTCTCGTCCCCGCCGCTGGTGACGGCGATTGTCATCGGCGGCGTCATCCTCGCCGCCTCCCTCATTGCTCTCTACCTCACGGTGCCGCTCGCGACCAAGAAGAGGAGGAGGCCGATTAGGGTTTACATGGACGGCTGCTTCGATATGATGCATTACGGGCACTGCAATGCGTTGAGGCAGGCGAGGGCGTTAGGTGAGGAACTGGTTGTTGGCGTGGTTAGTGATGACGAGATCAAGGCCAATAAGGGCCCCCCCGTCACACCGCTTCACGAGAGGTTTCATTTCTTGATTTCTTGATCCTTCTTTTTTGATTGATTGATTGATGGATGGATGAATGAGAGATCCGTTCAATTTCGGGAATGTGATTTGTTGGTCATCTTGCATTCTTGGTTGTCACGTGTGAGTTTTGTTGTTGTGTTGTAGAAAGTCGAGTTTGGGAGGAGGGCATTTGGAAGATGAAGAGTCGAAATTAAATTGGTGCTTATTGATGTTTAAATTTAAATGGAAATGGTTAATACACATGGGTACGCACCCCATATTGATACAGCTCGGTAAGCTGTATCCATGTTCTTGAGCTTTGTGTATCAGTCCAGTTGCGTTCGTATCTGTCCCTGGGAGAATATCTTTCTTTCGTGGGATAAATTGAATAAGTGCAGCAGCTTTTGCCCTTAAGCCCCCTCTTTTCCTTGGCGTGTGAGCCAGATGGCAAAACAAGAGAGGAGGGTGTATGAGTGTGGGGCCCTCGCTACAATGTAAACGGTATAGTCATTAGGTGCTGTGTCTTTGGGTTTTGTTTGAATATACGCGCGTTACACGTGCCACGTGTAACCACTCTAGTGGAGGATCTACTGGTAGTCGTCTCCTGTTCTCGTATATAGGAAGATACAGATGAATGTAATGGTATTATGAATGAATCTATAAACTTCTAAAGCTTTCTTCCTTCTTCCTTATCTTCCTCTCCTCTATCTCTCCCCTTGCTTGTTGCTTGCTTTCAGATTCAATGGCGATTACCCGCTCGGGAAGAGAGCCACCACCACCTTCTCAACCCATAACAGAGCGACCTTCTGGGGGACTCCCATCAATGGTATCAGAGCCGCATGATCCAACAAACCCTATTCTGATCGAGCGCCGAGCGATCCTTGAATCTGGAGGACTCTGGGATCGGATCACCAGCCCAGGGGGCGCGAGGATCCACCCATAGTGGTGTCGATCCTCAACAGCCTCCCAATCTGGAGTAAAGGGTGGAGGGTATCGAGATTTCGATGGGGACTCTTCAACAACAAATCACAGGACTGCAACTACAGAGTGATGACATTCACCAATTGTTATGCCGTCTAGCTGACAGGGATACACGAAGCAGGGAGGAGCTATCCCACACTTCCCGTTCCCATCTAGGAAGTCTTCCCCCTCTCTTACCCCGTCTTAATTGGAACCCAAATCCCCCTTGGCGACGAAGTGAAGAGAACTTTGACAGATATCAATCCATATTCCCCAAGCATGCCAAACTAGAAATTCCTTTATTCGATGGAACATGGAATATTAGCAATTGGTTTTTTCATCTTGAGCATCACTTTGACACACACAGGATTGAAGAAAGGTACCGGGTGGACTTTAGTGTGTACTTTTTAAGGGAAGATGCCTTGTTGTGGCGGCGTTGATTCAAGAGACAGTGTGTGGAGGAAATCTCTTGGGAGTTGCTAAAGAGGGAGATGCTTCTCCAGTTTGGTCCTACCGAATTGCATAACCCCACGGCCACCCTCTTCAAGTTGCGGCAGACTAACACTGTGCAAGAGTACCACAAAGAATTTCTCAAGTATAGTCACCTTAGTAAGCCCTTAAACATGGCAGTCTTGGTCAATTGTTTTGTGTCGGGTTGAAGGATGAGATTCAACAGGAAGTTCTATTAAAACATCCCCAAAATGTCACATCTGCTTATCGAGAGGCTGTTGCTAGGGAAACTATCACTATGTGTCAACGAAAAGCTGCTAAATACCTGAGTGGTAATGCCAAGCCTGGATTCCCTTCCACTTCCATGTTCCCAAAAGCTTCCCCTCTGCCCAGTTTCCCTCAAGAACAAAGAAAGGCCAGTGCAGAACCCTCGAAACAAACTCAGTTTGATAGGTTGCTGGCTGAAAAGAGAGCTCAAAACTTATGTTTTCGCTGTGATGAGAAGTGAAGTAAAGGCCATAGGTGTAGGGGAAGAACTCTGATGCAGATAGAAGGGGATGAGGATGTTGTGGAACCAGTTACAGAAGCAAACCCTGAAGATGAGAGTGAGGCGCATGTGAACCACTCTGCAGGTGATCTCAACTTCCTGCAGACAACTCTTCCTCCAACTACTCCTCTCACCATATCACTAAGTGCGGTCATTGGGATAGAAGAGCCAAAAACCCTGAGGTTTAAAGGGACAGTGGTCAAGCAAGAAGTATATGCGCTCTTCGACACAGGATCAACCCACAATTTTGTGGACTCACAGATAGTAAGAAGAGCCAAATTACCTGTTAATCGAAGTGTGAAGCTCTCTATCACTATTGCAGGAGGGGGAATTTTACACTGTGAGGGTCTTTGCAAAGAGCTAGAGTTCCTCTGTCAGGGAGTTGGCATTAAGACCTCCTTCTATGTCCTGCCTCTCCGAACTAGCCAGATGATCCTCGGAGCCCAGTGGATGCGAACTTTAGAGGGCATTTGGCTCAGCTTCAAGAGCCATTCACTGCAATTTGAACAAGATGGTGAGGTTAAGATACTCAAAGGGGTCAGTAGTGAGCCAATGCAGCTAACTGAACCCAAACCCATGCACAAAACACTCTTGCACATGAAGGGAGGCCTGATACTTCAAGTCACTATGGTCTCAGCATCCAACCTTGAAGCTGAACCTCCACCTTCTTCCTGCCCAACTGAGATCCTCTGCAAACTGAGCCAGTTTGACGATGTATTCAAGGAACACACTGCACTTCCCCTACCAGAAAACAAGACCATGGTATCCCTCTCCTCCCCAACTCCCAACCAATCAACCTGAGGCCCTATAAGCACCCCTGGGCTCAGAAGAATGAGAAAGAAAAGCTAGTAAGAGAAATGCTACAATCAGGGATCATTCGACCAAGTAATAGTTCGTATGCTTCCCCAATTGTGATGGTAAAGAAACCCGATGGGTCGTGGCGTCTTTGTGTCGACTACAGAGCTCTAAACAAGATATTCATTAAAGATAAGTACCCTATCCCCGTTATTGACGAATTACTAGATGAATTGCATGGTTCTCAGTTATTTAGTAAACTTGACTTGCGCAGTGGGTACCATCAAATCAGAATGAAGCCGGATGACATTCACAAAACCGCGTTCAAAATGCATGAGGGGCATTATGAATATGTTGTGATGCCATTTGGTCTCACGAATGCGCCTTCAACCTTTCAATCGTTGATGAATGATGTGTTCAGACCATACTTGAGGAAGTTCGTGCTGGTATTCTTCGACGACATACTCATATATAGCCGAACTCTTGATGACCATGTTCATCACCTACAGATAGTCTTACAGCTATTGAAGGAGAATTCACTCAAAGCTAAGAAAAGCAAATGTGTATTCGGGGTAAATGAAGTATCCTACCTGGGACATATGATATCTGAGAATGGGTTTTCTGTAGACCCTGATAAGGTGTCAGCTATTAATCAATGGCCTATACCTCGATCTCTCAAAGCATTGCGGGGATTTCTTGGCCTTGCTGGATATTACCGCAAGTTTATTAACAAATATGCTTCCATAGCCTCACCCCTAGTAGCTCTCACCAAGAAGGGAGCCTTTCAATGGTTTCCTGAAGCTCAAAATTCCTTTGAAGCCTTAAAGTTATCCTTAACCTCTCCCCCTGTTCTAGCCTTGCCAAACTTCAAAGCGAAATTTACCCTTGAGTGTGATGCTGCAGGGACTGGCATCGGGGCCATTTTGATGCAACACCAACACCCTATTGCCTTCCTCAGTAAGGAATTGAAGGGTAAGAATAGATACCTATCAACCTACGAGAAGGAGATGCTTGCAATTCTCCTTGCGGTGAAGAAATGGAGGCATTACCTGTTAGCGGGGGAATTTTTGATCAAGACAGATCATAAACCTCTTAAGCACCTATTGGAGCAACGCTTGGACACTGAATCTCAGCACACTTGGCTTTGGAAGCTACATGGGTACCAGTTCTCTGTCGAGTACAAGAAGGGAAGGGAAAACAAAGGAGCAGATGGCCTTTCACGGGTGTTTGAAGATGCCCAAATACAAGCTCTAGATGCCCAAATACAAGCTCTCTCGATTGTACAGTCTACTTGGTTAATATCCCTGAAGGAAGAGGTAGAGCATGATCCTTTTTATGCAGAGCTTCAAGCAAGAATCTCCAAGGGAGAAGCCCCAAGCTACAACCTCCAACATGGTTTGTATTTTATAAGGGAAGAGTGGTGCTCAACCCTGCTTCTCCCCTTATCCCTCAGTTGCTGCACCTGTATCATGACTCCTTTCAAGGGGGTCACTCTGGCTACGAGAAGACATGGTTGCGGTTGAAGCAAGTGGCATATTGGGCAGGTATGAAGGGGATGTTGAAATCGTACATCAAGCAATGCGACACCTGCCAACGTTGCAAGTATAACACCCAGGCTCCCTTTGGCCTTCTGCAACCCCTCCCAATTCCAGAAGAGGTGTGGAAAGATATTAGTATGAATTTTGTCGAAGGCCTACCGCGGAGTTGGGAAAAGAACTCTATACTTGTAGTCGTTGATCGACTTTCCAAGTACGCACATTTTTTCCCAGTGTCACATCCCTATACAGCCAAGCACATAGCTGATCTCTTCATTCACAACATCATCAAGCTGTATGGAATGCCCTCTACAATCGTTAGTGATCGAGACACGATATTCACCAGTACCTTTTGGAGGGAATTATTCACTGCACAAGGCACCCAGCTTTGTTTAAGCACGTCGTTCCACCCCCAAACTGACAATCAATCCGAAGTAGTGAATAGAACTTTAGAGACCTATCTCCGCTGTTTCTGCGCTTATAAACCCTCCAGCTGGGTTAATGTACTCCCTTGGGCGGAGTATTGGTACAATACTAGCGTGCATAACTCTACCCAACTCTCCCCGTATCAAGTCCTATATGGTCGTGCTCCACCCTCCCTACTCACCTACATCCCCAGGACCACTAATTCACCTGATGTGGAGGAACACATGCTTGAGAGAAATGCCACATTTTAGCTACTCAAGGATAATTTGCGCAAAGCACAAGAGAGGATAAAAATGTACGCATATAAGAAGAGGACCGAAAGAGAATTCACAGTCGGTGATTACGTCTATCTCAAACTGTAGCCCTATCGACAAATTTCTGTTGGAGGTAAACGCATTCACAAATTATCTCACTTATACTATGGGCCTTACCAAATAGTGGAAAGAATAGGGTAGGTTGCTTATAAGCTTTTGCTTCCCCCGAGCGACAAGATCCACGATGTGTTTCACTGTTCCCAGTTGCGACGCCATTTGGGAAACAAACACCAGCTTACTCAAATCCACCCTGCTTATTTTCAAGAGCAGGAGGCTCAGCCTGCGAAAATTTTGAGCAAGTGAATGGTGAAGCGAGGGGTTGCTGTAACGGAGATATTGATACAGTGGGAAGGGGGAACACGCGACGAAGCTACTTAGGAGGAATTTTGGAACATACATAGTCGCTTCCCTGAGTTTCGTGATGTCATGGAAGCTCCTTTTCAAATGGGGAGGAATGATACAGCTCGATACGCTGTATCCCTGTCTTGAGCTTTGCGTATCAGTCTAGTTGCTTTCGTATCCGTCCCTGGGAGAATATCTTTCTTTCGTGGGTTAAATTGAATAAGTGCAGTAGCTTTTGCACTTAAGCCCCGTCTTTTCGTTGGCGTGTGAGCCAGATGGCAAAACAGGAGAGGAGGGTGTATGAGTGTGGGGCCCTCGCTACAGTGTAAACGGTATAGTCGTTAGGTGTTGTGTCTTTGGGTTTTGTTTGAATTTACGCGCGTTACACGTGCCACGTGTAACCGCTCTAGTGGAGGATCTACTGTAGTCGTCTCCTGTTCTCCTATATAGGTATATAGGAAGATACAGATGAATGTAATGGTATTATGAATGAATCTATAAACTTCTAAAGCTTTCTTCCTTCTTCCTTATCTTCCTCTCCTCTATCTCTCCCCTTGCTTGTTGCTTGCTTGCAGATTCAATGGCGATTACCCGCTCGGGAAGAGAGCCACCACCACCTTCTCAACCTATAACGGAGCGATCTTCTGGGGGACTCCCATCACATATCTCTAGTTATAGTATTAGAGGTTGGAGATGATGATATGATCAGATATGGTTAATTGTTATGGTTGATTTAGTTGATTCGTCGATAGAGTTTATGGATATAATCTATTAACATGATGGACCACTAGCTTTATGATGCTGTGGTTGACGGATGCATGATTGGTTTTCCACCAAACATTAATTCCCCACCCCCACCATTCCACAAATGTCCCCACCATTCCACAAATGTTTGATGCTAACAAGTTATTGTATAATTCTATTGTATTTTTATGTTTTGGTTGATAGAGCTTTTCACATTAATTACTTGTTCATTAAAAAAAACCTAGTTAATGGTTTTAATTTTTTCTCTTACAAAATAGGCAATATACTGTTTCACTTGGATATTTTTTCATACTTTCTTTCTCTTGTTTTCCCTTTTTATTTTGCCCCAAGGGTAGTGGAATTCTTTGCTTTTAATTCATGGTTTTGGATCATTACAGTGATTTACTTCCAGTTTATTCTAGATATTTTCTTTCAAAAACATTAAATGTCGATTACACCAAGTATTTTGGAAAGATGATACACATACTGTCTTGCTTCATCTTTGGGAAACACAAGTTACTCAGTTTCCTATTTTATTTTTGCTTCTTTTCCCCTCTCTAATACAGAAAACTACTTGAGTTTGAGGCGATCTCTACTATGATCTTCCTTTATTTTGCGTATTTTCCAGTAACTATCCTAGTACCGGTGCACAACATTAATATATATATATATATATAGAGAGAGAGAGAGAGAGAGAGAGAGAGAGAGAGAGAGAGACATTTAATAAGTGAAAATAAGTGAATCTTGTTTCACCCGTCTCCACTTCTCAAATGCATAATCCATACCTTTCAAAATGATCAAAATATCATAAAACAAAGGAGGATGAAATATCACAAAGTTTGAATATTATTTGTTCATGCAACTAGTGGTTGCAAAATGAACGGTTTTTCAGCAATTGAACAAATGAAACTCCTTAATGCATGAATAAAACATATTCAAACTTTGTGATGTTTTATACTCCTATGTTTTAAGGCATGTACCTCACTTTGAACGGTGTGGATCATGCATTTGAGAAGGATTCCCTTATTTTCAACTATTCAATGTATCACTTACTAGATCATTACTCTCTCTCTCTCTCTCTCTCTCTTCCTATATATATATATATCCAGTTTGTGTCTACAAAATTTTGAGGTCATTTAGAAGGAGACCAAGGGTTTTTTTCCATTTAAAAAACACGTGCAAAACACATACATATGAGATTGCCCTGTCACAGAAGGTATTCTAAGAAGTGAAATTTCATGGTAGTCTCATATGATAAAGTAGAGTCATGGTATTTTTATGAAAATAACTCGGTTCGTGAAAGTTTCTACAATTTAGCCATTTTCTTTTGCCAATTTTCTTTTTAATAATTAGATTTCATGTTACTAGATTCAAAGTAACTAAAAAAGTGCATTAACTAATTAGTAATTAAAAGTGTTCACTTATTCTTAAGTTTGAACCAATTTTAATATATGTTCATTTGACATTTTGTTTTACTAGTTCGTCTCCGTGTATGCTCTGTGTTTCTTTTGTGCTACATTGATGATTGTGCTCAGTGAGATTTCTTGTTGACATTCTAAGAAGAATATGTAG